>VZTJ01004866.1:186292-260382 GCA_013397795.1 Orthonyx spaldingii | reverse complement strand
GCCGCCGCCCTCGCCTCGGCGCAGAAGGCGCCCCCGGCCGCGCCCGCCGCCGCCGCCGCCACCCCGCGCCGGGTCGTGGTGCAGGCGTCCACCAGCGAGCTGCTGCGCTGCCTCGGCGAGTTCCTGTGCCGCCGCTGCTACCGCCTGAAGCACCTCTCGCCCACCGACCCCGTGCTCTGGCTGCGCTCCGTGGACCGCTCGCTGCTGCTGCAGGGCTGGCAGGACCAGGGCTTCATCACGCCGGCCAACGTGGTCTTCCTCTATATGCTGTGCCGGGATGTCATCTCGGCCGAGGTGGCCAGCGACCACGAACTGCAGGCAGTGCTGCTCACCTGCCTGTACCTCTCCTACTCCTACATGGGCAACGAGATCTCCTACCCGCTGAAGCCCTTCCTGGTGGAGAGCTGTAAGGAGGCCTTCTGGGACCGCTGCCTCTCCATCATCGACCTCATGAGCCCCAAGATGCTGCAGGTCAACGCCGACCCGCACTACTTCACCCAGGTCTTCGCCGACCTCAAGAAGGAGAGCGGCTCCGAGGAGAAGGGCCGGCTGCTCATCGGCCTCGACCGGTGAGCGCCCGCCGCCCCCCGCGCCCCCCGGGCACCGGAGCCGCTTCCCGAGGGGATTCGCCCGGCGGGGAAGGGCGGGAGCCGCCGCCGCCCCCCCGGGGGGACACGGGGGGCTCGGCCGCCGCCGGACCGGAGCGCAGACCCCCGGGTCCCTCCCGCTTTCCAGCCGCCGCCCCCTCCCCACGCTGCGGGCCCGGGGATGCTGCGGCTCCGCCGCCGGATTGATCCCAGCGATTCGTGGATGGGGGGACAAGAACCCCCTCAGCCGATATCCCCCGGGAGCGGAGCGGGGCTCCGCGGGGCCGTCACCGCATCACCCAGAGCCCAGGTAGGGGGGAAAAAAAAAACGGAAAAAAAAATTCCTCCAAAGGCTCCAGCGGAGGCGGCGGAACCGGCCCGGTCGGGACTCACCGGCAGAACCGGGACAGAGACGCGGGCACGGCCCGGGGACCTCCCCACCCCCTTTCCTCCCTCATCCCCCCCTTTATTTATTTTCTTTGAAGAGACTCGAATTCCCGAGCGGGTCCGGGTGACGGGAATCACCGCTACTGTTCATGAGATCAATGTGAAATGTCTTGTTCCCATCGTGCACTGATCATGAGTATTGTGTAAAGGATCTACTTGAGTGTGCAAGCAAGGGGAGCCGCCACATGCTGCTATATGAATTCTTCTAGAACAAACCCAACGAACTGCAAACCTGCGGGGGGGAAAGAGAAAAAAACCCTTCTTTCTTCTGTCATTGTTGCTTTTCCAGTGGTATTGCGCATGCAAACAGGAGCATTTTGTGTCTTCGGGAAAAAAAAAAAGGAAAAAACGCATAAAAAAAATAATAATCAAAAGAAAAACCTTAACGAGAGATGGCTGTAAAATTACACCCATGCACAAAGACCCGCCACCACCCCGACACCGCAGTCTCGAGCCGGTATTCCCGTATCAGGCCTGGGGACTGAGACCTTGGTTTTGGGTTTTATCGGTTTTTTTTTTCTCCGTGTGCTCAGTTCTAGTTTAGTTCTGGTCCATCGGGCGTTAAACTGGCGAACGAGAGGGAGAAATAACGTGCCATTTATTTTTATTTTTGATTTTTCACTTGAAGCTCTTCATGGCTGTACATTGGACCCTGCTAATGATACATGTGTACGTACGTTTTTTTAGTGCAATCTCTTCTGTAGATCTTTGTTGACCAAATTGGTGGGTATTGTTACTTATTAATTTATATTTGTCTCATTTTGTATGTATGTGTATAGTGTGTTTGTAAGTATGTGTGGTTTATAACCCGACCGACTGTGTCATGGGGCTCAGTGTGCCTGTAATTTAATCCCCTCCCCTTATTTTTATTTATTTTTGTACTGTGCTGATTAAATAAAAATGCACTGACCATCCATTACACGGCAGCGGCTCGTGGCCGAGTCTTTTCTGCGCTCGGACGCTGGGAATGGGATTTGTGTTGACGACAGAGGGTTTAACGCAGCCGCCGCTTTAATCGCGTTACCGGCGCCGGGGTCACCCCGTGGTGGGAGAGCGGCGGGGCCGGAGGGGGAAAATCGGGATTCTGGGATACTGGGACACCGATCCCTCCGGGCAGCATCGCCCCCGCGCCGGCAGGAACGGGCAGCGCCATGGTGGGATGCAGCTAATTGCTTTTTTTTATTATTTATTACAGTGAATTATGTAAACAAAACCCAGGTCCATTATAGTAGGGGGTTTTTTTCTGCTCTTTTACACATAAAATATCAGCGATTTATTAAAAAAANCAGTGGTCACAGCACCAGCCTCACAGAACTCAAGAAGGGTTTGGTCAATGCCCTCAGATGTGATTCTTTGGGCTGTTCTGTGCAGAGCCAGGAGCTGAACTTTGATGATCCTAGTGGGTCTTTTCCAATTCAGGGTATTTTATGATCTTTTATATATTTTATATATATATATATATAAAACCAGAGCAGGAACAGATAATATATTTTATAAGACACATCTCATCACATACAATATTGCCATCTCATGGGAGGAGAAATTTCCCAAGCCGTCGCCGTCCATCCCGATTCCATCCGACCATTCCTTTGGAGGGACAAGGGTACAAAGTGCCGGTGCCACCCCCGCCAGTGCCCGGGGCTGGTGCGGCGGGGGCCGGTGGCACCAGGACAGCGAGAAGTGCAAATCCAAGGGCGCAGCCACGCCGGGATTTCCCTCTGGAGCGGGGGTGTCGCGGGGCCTGGGCGCTGGTGCCGCTGCCCCGAGGAGCCGCTGTAGCTCCTGGAGGGTCCGAGGAGGGTCCCTGGTGTTGTGTGCCCGTGGCGGGGTCGCGGCTGCGGTGTCACCCCCCGGGCCCAGCGCTGGCGGTGCCTCGGGGCCGCGGCGTCTGCAGAGCCCCTTCCCGAGGGCTCGGAGCCTGCGGCCAGCCCAGAGCCGCGCACGGGGAGCGGCCCGGGGGGCTGCGCTGGGGGCCGGGGGACTGCCGGGGCTGGGCCAGGCCGGGGACACCGGGAACGGGAGAGCTCCGGGAACGGGAGAGCTCCGGTGGGGCCTCCCCGCCAGGGCTCGTCCCAGCTCATGCAGAGCTGCTCCACGTTGGAGTCACCCCGATCTCTACTCCACACTCGTGTCCCCCCCATCTCGGGGGTGGCAGTGGGGCACCAAGGCTGCAGGGACCTGTCCCCGTGCCCATGGCACGGCTTTGGAAAACCTTTTGTCAGTGAGGAGCCTCTTCCAGGCTTTCTAATTCCCAAAATGCTCCATCAAACCAGTGCTCCCCACTTGCCGTGGTGGGGTCACCACGCAGCCCCCATCTCCAGGGCTGGGAATCCTGACCTGACCAGCAGTGCCAGGACACTCCCAATGTACAATCCCAACAAAATCCCAACAGCCTGGGCTGCTCGGGAACTGCAGCAGCGCCTGGCACAGAGGGAATAAACCATGGGGGAGATCCACATCCCTCTGTCAGGACAGAGCTCGGGGTTACCTGGGCCGGGCAGGATGAGCCCAACACCCCCAGCCCACTGCTGGGAAGAGCCAGGAAAACTCTTTGGAGGGAGGAGCCTGGGCGCTTAGGCAGAGTTCGTGTTGGATAGTGCAAACCAGGGAGCCTCGGCCCCCCAAAGCCCTGTGTGGGTCCCTTGAGCCCTCCCTGAGCCCCAGCGCTGGCACAGACATGAAGCCTCGTGGATCATCTAAAAACTCAGCAAGGCCACATGGTCCCGATGGGAACCCACTGGCTTCGGGTCCTTGGAGGGGTAATTAAGGCACAAAGCAATGCGGGATTAACAAAACCAGGCCCTGCTCTGGGCAGTCCCCTGTCCAGCGAGGTGCCTCGATGGGTGAAGGAATTCCCGAGGGAAGGCAGCAGGTCGGGAGGTGTCTCCGTGTCCCAGCCCAGCCCCGTGTGCCTGGTGGGGCTGCAGGAGTGTGGAGTGTGTCCCTGGGGGCAGCCAGCCCTCCCTGCCAGCCTGGCTCTGGTTCCGTGGGGGTTTGGGCTCCTACAGAACCAGACTCCCTGACCGGGTCTCTTTGGTTCCTCTGGATGAGGCTGCATCGTATTGCAAAAAGTGACACCGGGGAAAGAAACGTGGAAGGGGACATTGGAGAGGGGGTGAGGAATCACTGCGGGGACGGGAAGGAAGGGTGGAAGTACCAACAAACTTTGTTTTTTGGGACTAATTCCAAAGGAAGCACTTTCCTGATACTCCAGCCTGGTTTGTAAGATGGAGAACAGGTCACCGGCTATTTTAAGCCTTCATTCCACGTGAATTTGGCTTTTCTAAACCCCCGGATTCCGGGTTTTCCAAACCTTGAGCTTCAGAGGCCGCTTTAAGCACCTGACGAGTCGCAGCTGAGCATCTCCCGATGGATCCCGGCGAGTCCCAGGCGCGGGCGGGGCGAGCCCAGCCCGGTCCGAGGGAGGGGCCGTTAATTGCCCGGCACGCAGAGGACGAAGCCGGAGCGGTGCTTGGTGAAATCCGGTTGGGATTGGTTGATTTTGGTCTCCACAGACACCGTGCACTTCCTGCCGTGCAGGCTGCACTGCACTGGGTTGGTGACAGTGACGTGCAGAGAGCGCTTCTCCCTGCGGGAAAGGGACACGGGTCAGGAGGGGCGGGGTGGGATGGGATCCGTGGGATGGGATCCATGGGATGGGACGGGATTGGGGGGGCCACAGCTGGGAGAAGCATTTTCGGGTCAGGCACATCCTGCAGCCATCCCAAAACTCTGCATTAAGCCAGGCCAGAGCTCTGAGCCCGGCTTTGGGCTCCTGCTTGTGAAACCTCCCACCCTGGGATCGGGATCAGTGCCGGTGGGAGGACACAGCTCCGTGGGCAGAGCACAGGCCGGGTCAGAGGGCTGCTGCCAGCTCGGCCACTGCCCACGGAACGAGCCCACAGTGACCCCTCCCAGCTCTGCCTGCAGCGGTGCCAGGGACACCCCTGGGCTGAGCTGGGACTGGAACTGCCTGGGACAGAGCCACCCGTGGGGTAGTGGCCGTTCCCAATTCCCTCTCCAGACGGACAGACCAAGCTGGCTGCTGGGCATGGCTGGGACGAAACTGTCCCTGCAGCTTTTGAAGCCTCTAACCCAGTTTTGGCACTAAAAATGAGTGAATTGGGACTTTCTGCTGCCCACGGCAGTTTGTCCTTGGCTGTTTGGGTCACTGCCAGCGGGGACATGAGGACAGCAGGGCCAGGGCCTGTCCACCCCTGCTCTGGCCAAGGCAGGGACAGGGGTCCCTGGCAGGAACATCCCCCTTTGCTGAAGGCCACCAAGGCTCCTGCTCTAAATCCCAGATAATCTTCCTTGTGCCCTGAGCAGCGAAATCACAAATCACAGAATCATCCAGGTTGGAAAAGCCCTCTGGGATCATCAAGTCCAACCATTCCCCAGCACTGCCAAGGCCACCACTGACCCGTGTCCCCAAGTGCCACATCCACAGGGCTTTAAAATCCCCCACCACTGCCCTGGGCAGCTGTGGCAGGGCTGGACAGCCCTTCCCATGCAGGAAGTGAAGAACCCAGCACTGCCACAGCCCCCACTGATGGCCTGGCTGCTCCGGGGCTGGGATGGAGCTGAGGCCAAGTCCAGGCACCAGCTCCAGCCACGATCCTTTGGGACCAGCCAAGAATCCCCAGAGATCCCCCAGGAGAGGGGATCAGCAGGAAAAACCTGCAGCAGACCCGTCCCCACCAGTGGGAAGAGCTGTCCAGGGACTTGACCTTTGGGAATTCTCTCCTGTGACTTCACCCACACTTCAAATTCCCGAATTTCCAGCATTTTTAGTATAATATTGAGTGGTTTAGAATTGTTGACATTGACTCTGTTGCCTCTCTGGATGCTCCAAACACCCTGGGGGGATGTGCTGGGATCCCATTCCCTGGGTTTGGCTCCCAGAGCCTGGGTCCTGCCTGCCTGAGCCACCTCAGCATTTCCACTGCCACAGCCCAAGTCCTTTGTGCAGTTTTTACTCCGTTTCCATTAACAGACTGTTCAAGTCCTGTCACATCCTTTAAGCTGCATTTTTACGCAGTTCCCAAATAATTCAGATTTTCACCACTTCCATAAAAAAGCTTGGTTGGTGGGAGGGGCTGGCAGGGCCCAGCACACAGAGCCCTCGTGTTGTGCCAGGTATTTAATGTTATTTACTCCTGCCTGCTGAGCTGGGGCTGCAATCTCAGCTTAGGTTGCTATTTCTGCCGTGTCTTAGCAGAATGAGAGGAGCCTCTCGGAGATCCCCGGCCCCACGTGCTTGGGAAGAGCTTTAGCACCAAGTGTCCCCAACAGGGAGAAGGGTGAAGGACTTTCCTCTCAGCGACAAGGCGCAGGATCTGGGGAGAGCAACGTCAATAACCTGGGTTTTGACCCCAGGCAGGCCCCAGGCCCGGGGATCCAGAGGTCCTGGCTGCCCTGAGGCTGTGGGACTGCAGCAGGAAGCTGGAGCCGTGTGCTCTCAGCTCTGCTGGGATGAGGGGAATGCACCAAACACAGGTCTGAGTGAAGCTGACACTGCTCTGGGCTGGAGGGGTCCGGAGGAGATGCTCTGATCTTTGCCATGTGTGACAATCCCAGTAAATCAAGGCTTCCCTCCCCCGTCACTTCCCAGACCCCACCTTGCCAAAGCTCCTTCACTCATCACCTGCTGCTTTTCTTCAGGTGAGGTTTCAGCCTCGAAGCCTTTTGCTGGGGCAGCAGCAATCCCCAGGGATCTGTGCAAATCCCCAGGGATCTGTGAGTGCACAGGGAGGGCAAACCCCTCCCTGCTGTCCCTGCTGGCCACCAGCGCCACACCAGCCCTGCCACCAGCACCACACCAGCCCTGCCACCAGCACCACCCAGCTCTGCCACCAGCACCACACCAGCCCTGCCACCAGCACCACACCAGCCCTGCCACCAGCTCCAGGAGCAGCTGGACCTGCCGGGACCTTGGGGCTCTTGGCCGCTGCTCCGACGCTTGGTCCGAGGCCAGCGAGGGGGAGGGGGGGAGGAAATTCCCATTGGGTTTCCAGCCCACCGGAGCTCCTGGAGCAGCAGTGGCAGAGGGGTGGCAGCTGCTGGCTGCCCTGGGGTGCCTAGGTTTGTTTGTGGGCCCCAAGGGAGGGAACAGCTGCTGCACCAGCCAGGAAACCGGACTGAGACCTTCCCCAGCTCCCTGCCACAAACAGCTCAGTCGGGGAGCTGCTTCCACAGCTCCTGCTGGACTGAGATCCCAAAGGAGGGGCTGAGATGGAGATGGACCAGAGCAGTCCTGGAAGACAACGAAGTCTTTCATAGACAAGGGCAACACACAACAAAAATACCCTTTGGTGATCAGTGACACTCAGCAGGACCCTGACAGCAGCAAAGGCAGAGACGAGTCCCACTGCCAACCAAACTTGGGCTGAAAAAGGAGTTTTCACAGCATAAACCTGTCCCACCACCTCTTGGGGGCTTTGGACAAGAGATGGAGGGACAGGACACAGGCAATGGCTTCCCACTGCCAGAGGGCAGGGATAGATGGGATTTTGGGAAGGAATTGTTCCCTGTGAGGGTGGGGAGGCCCTGGCACAGGGTGCCCAGAGAAACTGTGGCTGCCCCTGGATCCCTGGCAGTGCCCAAGGCCAGGCTGGACAGGGCTTGGAGCAACCTGGGACAGTGGGAGGGGTCCCTGCCATGGCCGGGGTGGCACTGGAGGGGCTTTGAGGTCCCTCCCATCCCGGGATTCCCTGTGGGCACCAGGCACTGCCCTGGCTGAGCCCAGCCCTGGCTCTGGCAGCTCTGGCTCCTCACCAAGCCCTGGTGTAACCAAACCCCGGTGCAAGTCAAGTCCATCGGGACAAAGTGACGGGTGCTGCTGCCGGGCTTCTCCTGGGAAATAATCCCACTTTTAATTAACAGTGAGTCCATCAGAAGTGGCAGGGAGATGTGGGCGCTGCCTGAGCACTGCCAGGGGAGGAACCCCAGGCCTCCATCCCAGTGTGAGGCTGCTGGAAAAATGGAATAGGGAAAAGAGATTTTGTGGGGAGGTTGGGATTTACCCCAGCACTGCTCCCGTCCCACCAGGGAATGTCTGTGTGTGATGAACCACAGGGTAATTTCTGTGTATAATAAACACCAAGGTGTTGGTGCCTTCTGCAAACACAGCTCTTCATACCATACAGGGAATAATTTTGGGCGAAAAGAGCCTCTCCTGACATCTGAGCAGTACCAGCCACAGCTGCTGATCCCAGGCTGGGGCTGCTCTTTGCCTTCTCCTGGCTCAGTGAACCCTGCAGCACTGGGGCACTTCTTGCCCTCCACCTGCCCCAGCCCATCCCAGCACCCAGAGCGCCTTCCCCAGCTCCCCTCGCTCTCCTGGCTCACAGCAGGAGCTGAAGGCTCCGCTGGGAGCCCCATGTGAGCAGGGTCTGTGTGGGGGACACATCTCAGAGCCAGAGCAGCCCCAGGACAGTGCAGGAGCTGGGCAGGCACTGGGGCAACGCTGGCAAAAGGGAAACCAGCAGAGAAGGGAGGACTCCGAGTGGAAGCAGATCAGCGGCTCATGAAATACGAGAGTTTTGACTGAGCATTTAATCCAGGACCTCGGGGGAAACACAAGGCAAGTGGCGCAGAAATGGCCACAGACATCTGTCAGAGCTGCACACAGCACAGAGACACCCACGGCACCACCACGGGCTGGGAAGGAAACGGGGAAGGAGGGAGGGCAGAAAGATCAGAGGGAGCTTTGGTGATGACAAGCAGGGTAAGGCTGGGAAGTTAAATAAATTTATTGTTAAATAAATGTTAAATACAGGACATGCTAGGCTGGACGGGGCTTGGAGCACCCTGGGACAGTGGGAGGTGTCCCTGCCATGGCAGGGGTGGCACTGGATGGGCTTTAAGGTCCATTCCAACCCAATCCATTCCATGATTCCACACTTAAGGACAAGCCCAGGTCACCTGGAATGCCCTGCAAGGATCTGTAATGGGCGTGAAAACAAAGACTCGTTGGTGAGATGTTCCTCACTGGTAGCTGTGAGCTCCATCTGGGAGCACAGCGGGGTGGGGAGCTGGGAACACCCTGGGACCTGGGACAGCAGCACCAGGATGGGGAGCCGGGAACATCCCAGGGACAGCAGCACCAACCTGGGATGGGGAGTCGGGAACATCCCAGGGACAGCAGAACCAACCTGGGATGGGGAGCTGGGGACATCCCAGGGACAGCAGCACCAGGATGGGATGGGGAGCTGGGGACATCCCAGGGACAGCAGCACCAGGATGGGATGGGGAGCCGGGAACATCCCAGGGACAGCAGCACCAAGCTGGGATGGAGAGGTCCAGAGCTGCAGCCCCATCCCAGCCAGGGCTCCGATGGAACACGGCTTTGTGCAGATTTCCCAGGATCTTTAAGTGAGGTGCTGTCGCATGGATGCACCAACACCATCACAGGGTGGGAAAAAAGCTCTTTTCAGCAGCAGAATTTGGGTAGAGATGGCAAAGCCAGCCCAGTAATTGCCTGATTTTCATGACAACAAACCAGAGGGACTTCAACCAAGTGTGCAACCAAGCGAGAAATGAGGGCTCAGCAGCAATGAACCCACTGGGATGGATTCCAGAGGGGATTGCTTTAAACCATCAAACCTTTCCAGAGCTTAGACCAAGGCTCCTTTCTGGAAAGGCAGGAGCACTGTGGGCTACCTGCTTGGCTTCCAGCTCAGGATATTCTGTGACTCCCTGACTCCACAGAAGCCTGCAGCTGCAAACAAGGTGTGAGGATCGTGAGGGGCAGGATGGAGAATACCCCAACATGGTAACACCTTATGTAAGGCAGTGCTGCAGCCTCGTCTCGAACTTGGCTGCAGCCTTTCAGAGGGTTCAGCCATGAAAAAAACATTAAAAGGCTCCCAGATGAAGGGAGGCTGCAGAAAAGAGCCCAAAAAAGCAGCAGCTATATTCTGCATGGAGAAAATACACAGGAAGCTGGGAGAGAGAAACTCAAGAGGTCTAAAAAAAGGCATTTTTCAAGGCTCTGCTTCCTAACAAGAGCCAAGAAGACAAACAGGGATACTGAGAATTTCAAGGAGGGTTAAATCAGCTTTCCAGGCTATGTGTGGTGTCACTGCTGGGGAGGACTCCAGGCTGTGGTGGCAGAGGGGTGACAATCACGGAGTCATAAAATCATGGAATGCTTTGGGCTGGAAGGGACCTTCAAACCCATCAAGTTTCAACCACATTCAGAGCCACCCCTGCCATGGCAGGGACACCTCCCACTGTCCCAGGCTGCTCCAAGCCCTGTCCAGCCTGGCCTTGGACACTGCCAGGGATCCAGGGGCAGCCACAGCTTCTCTGGGAATTCCATTCCAGGGCCTCCCCACCCTCCCAGGGAGGGATTTCTTGAGCAGGGTCTAAAAAGACACCGCATAAAAGATGGGTAATAAACAAGGCCATATCTGCGTTACAGCAAGTGTCACCTGGGGACAGATAAGTGTTCTCAGGAGGGTTCAGGGCCCAGGCTGGGTGTCTGGCAGGGCAGGGATCGGGGTGTATCTCACCCGACCACTTGTGGGTTTCACAGCTTGTGGGACAATGATACTGAGGGGAATGGGCTCAAAGGAAAACCTACAGACCTCACTGAGAAAATGAATCCCACAACAGCTTCAACAGAGAAAAAAGGAATTGCTGGATTCCCACGGGGTACAGGAGCAAAACCTGCACTGAAGCCTTGTGTGCATTTTGTGTCCCCCCTGTACCACCCAGCTCCCTGGAAGGACTGACACTCTTCATGTGACCACCAGAATCCCCAAAGCCACTGTCCCCAGGGAGCCAGGACACACAGGGCATCCCATGGAAATAATCCTGGGTGGATATTTCACTGCACCTCAGCCCTGCCTCTGCCTCTCCCAGGGCAGTCACATCTCAAGTGTGGCAGCTCCAAAGCACCAGGCCCCACTGCCAGAAGAGATTTACACACTCAGAGCATAAATGTCCCTATGTAAGACTCAGATGATTTTGACAGCACCATCCCTGTGACTCCCTGGCACTCTCCATCCTCTCTGCTCTGCCACCCGAGGGAGAAAACACCTTTCCCGTCCAGCTCTTGTTACAACACCCTGGCTCTTGTAAAAGGTTAAAAGCAATGATTTACTGTCCTGTGTGATCCAGAAATGATTTAACATCCCCTTTCCTTCTTGAACCGGCTGCTGGGCTGTATTGAGAACCCCCCTCCATCCCTTTTCAGTGCAGCCCCAAAGCCAGAGCAGGCAGCTCCCTTCAGCCCACGGCCCCTGAGAAGGGTAGGAGATGAAGCAGGAGCCCTTTTTGGGGCTGATCACACACACAGGGGCAGTCTGTGACTCACACGTGCCATGAGGTAGATGAAAACATCTGAAACCACAAGGGCTTTGCAAAACCTGCCTTGTGAAAGCCTCTCGGGGCTCACAGGATGTTTTTCTCCGAGCGTCACTGGCTTTTCGGAGCTCTGGGCTTGTCGAGCTCCTCGGAGCCAGGTGGCCTTGGCAGAGATCAGACATTAAGACGGATCAAAGCCATGGAAAAGAGACTACAAAGAAAGTAAGACACGAATCAGGGAGATCTCAAGTCAGGATCAAAAGCAGAATTTCCATAGTCAAAGGTCAGACCGAGTGCTCCCGGCATTTTGATGCCGGCAGAGGTCACTGAGCTGAACACGGCTGCCAGGTCCTTCCTCTCCGTGTGATTTTTCACAATTATCTGCAGTCAAGTGACACTTGAGACACTGAATTTTTTTTCCATCTTCAAAACCAGCAAATATTTACAGTGCACTTCTACCACAGTTCTGTGCCTCGTGGTCTGCTCAGCCCAATCCCCTCAGAGGCTGCGAGCAGTGGCTTTCCAAAAGCGATTTGTTAATGTGTGGAGAAGCACCAGGCTACAAACTGCGGCCTGAGAACTCGACCCCTCCACTTAAGAAGTGGATTTCAAGCGTTTCTGGCTCAGCCTTGCCCACGTGCTGCCTGTGCAGCTCACGCTGAGTTACCAGAGCAAACCACAGCCTGGCTCTGGGAGCTGCTGGGTGCCGGGTATTTCATCATTGCGCTGCTGAGCTGGGACAACAACGCTGTTTCTGCCCTTTTGATGAGCAACAAGGATTGCTAATATGTGTCTCTTCCCCGTGCACAGTGTCACAAATGTCCCAGGGCACAGGGCAGGGCAGAGCCAGGCCAGCTGTGCTGACATGATCCCTTCAAGTGGTGTCTGAGCCGTAAAAGTCGCTTTCCTGAGACGGCAGCAGCTGCCACAACACTGCAGAGCCTTTTCCATGATGTGTCTGCAGCACATCCAGGTGTGTTCCTTCCTCTCTGGCTGAGGTGCAAACCCAGTCCATGAAGTATTTGGCTCTCTCATTCTGAAAATGCATTTATTCCCATTGATCCTGAGGCTGGGAGCAGCCAGAGAGCTGCCCTTCCTTCCTTGCTGATCCAGCACCTGGGGTGTTTGTGCATCCCTCCTCAGGAGCCAGGGACAGCTGGGAACGACAGCGAGCTCTGAAATATTTCAGCGAGCTCTGAAATGTTTCTGTCTCTTCCAGCAAATCCCTTTGGTTCAGGTGCTCCTGGGCAGGGGATCCTGAGGTGATGGGGCAGGGGCTGCTCCTCCCCTCCCCTTCCCAGGGCTGCTCTCCCGCTTTGGGCGCTTGGGCCAACAGCCAGGCTGCTGTAAAACACCCACAGAGCCCAAGGGCAGCTCAGTGGGGCACGTCCCAGCCGTGGGGCTGCAGCCCAAAGCAACATTTTATGGTGGCAAAGCCCCAGGAGTGGTTTGAGACATCCCCCTGTGTGCACACTGCGGGTGGGGCCCAGCAGCCCCTTCCTCCAGCCTGGGATGTGTGGAAATCCAGGGAATGTCACTGTTCCTGCCATGTGAAACCCACCCCAGCTCCATCCTCCTGCTGGACCAGGGCCAGCCCTCAGTGCCTGAATCCAAACCAGCCCTGGCCCTGAGCTGGCAGCGTTGGCATTTGGGGTGGGAGGGGTGCACGGGAGGCCCCGAGCTCAGCTACAAACCAAGCCCGGCCCTCGTTACCGCTCTGGGACTGTTAATTAATTAATTCTAGGCCAGGCCGGACACGGCTTGGAGCAGCCTGGTCTAGTGGAAGGTGTCCCTGCCCAAGGTGAGAGGGTTTTCAAGGTCCCTCCCAACCCAAACCACTCCATGTATAAATCTCCCCCTTCCCTGCCCACCCCAGCACAGAAGGCTCCAGTTCTGCTCCTGTGGGAGCTGGGAATTCATCTTTGTGATTCAAAGAGAGAAGTCTCAGGTTTTCCCACCCCTCGTGCCATCAGCTTCCAGTGCCTGATGTCGTTTATACCCCACTAAAGCTGGTCAGGGGTTTTGTGGAGGGAAAACACAGGCTCACTCAGCAGGGCATTTCCTGGGAACTCGCAGTAATGAAGGAGCTTTAAAAAATAGAAAAAAAAGCACCAGTAGTGTGTTAAATATTTCATTTCCTCCAGCAGGCAAAATGAAAAATTCCAATCCCCTGAGGTGGAGGCAGCTCCCAGCCCCCACGGCAGCCAGGGCTGATGGATGATGGATGGAACATCCTGGCAGAGACCCCCAAGCTGCCACATGCCACCCTGCAGGGAACTCCAAAATACACAGAGTGCTCCTTCCCTGATCCCTGTGACACCACAGGACAGGGGTTGGATTAAATGACTTTTAAGGTCCCTTCCAACCCAAACTGTGAATTAAATTCACTCAGTAATTCACAATGTAATTTGAATCTTTGAAGGGAAGGAGAAGGGTGGGGAGAGTTGGGCCGGGGCACGAGGGGTCTGTGGCTCCCACGGCAGGAGGATGATGGGGACACGTCACAGCCCAGCCCCACGAGCTGCTCCCCTTCACCTCCCCGGCCCCTCCCTGCTCTCAGCACTGGCAGCACCAGGGACAAACTGCAGCTTCTTCTGCAGCCTCCAATTAAGTCACATTTCAGAGCTATTCTGAGCCTGGCAAAGCTTTGGGGACTCAGAGCTCATCCGGCTCCCGGCACTACCGCGGCCGCAGGATGCTGGGGTGTTCCATATTTTATAAAAACCACCACGCCAAAAATGCGATTCCAAGTCCTTGGCTGGAGCAGAGGAAAGCAGCACTTGGGGGTGATGCCAAGAGCCCAGCACTAGCAATGCACCAGCACATCAATGAAATAACACCACTCAGGAAGATGAGCGCAGAGCTGCCTCCTGTTTGGGACACCATGGACCAGCTCCTGGGCAGGCTGAGAAACAGCAAAAAAGTCTTTCCTTATGTTCCCTTCCCAGTGCTGGTCCTTGCCATGGCCCAGCTGGGGGGATGAATTTGCCAGCCCCACATTTACAGGGGCTCATTTGGAAAATCCCCCCTCGAAGGATGCTCCTGGTCTGTTCAGCAGCTGCTGATCAAATTCTGCCAGCTGAATTTCTGAAGTTTAAGGGAAGTAGAAATCCTCTCCCCTCCCCCCCTCCTCCCCAATTCTTCAAAGGGAATCCAGCACCTTTCAGGCATCTGGGATGTGTTTGCTCAACATCTGCAAGACTGTGAGGTGCAGGGGGCCGATGGAGAGGACAAAGGTGTGGGATTATTCAGCTGTTTTCCACTCAGATTTACAAGGGGCAACAATTTTGGAGTAGCAAGCAGTGGCTGGAACAGCTGATGGGTGTTTTACACTGCAAAACAACGGCACAGAGAAGCTTTGCTCTCGCTTTGGTACAGAGAAAACCTGCAGCCATCCCGAGGGACGAGCAGCTCTGCTCTTCCCACTGCAGGGCTGTGAATTCAATGGATATTTTTAGAGCCTGGCAGAGGTCTGAAGCCACAACAAGGGGGAAGCTGCCACCGAGCTTCCCAGAGTTCACCCAAAATCATGACAGGGAAACAAAAAATGCATGAACACTTTTGGAATTCTCTCTTTTGTTTTTTTTTTTTTTTTCTTATTATTCCTTGGGATCGACCTGTGCCAGTGGGAAGCAGCTCGGATAAGAGGAAGGACAATTTGCTCTGGTGAAGCCACCAGCTCGGCTTGCCTGGCTCCAGGGGCTGCAAGGGTGGGGACAGCAGCACCAGGGCTGTCCCCAGGCAGAGGGGATGGGGAGCAGGGGTGTCACAGCCCAGCCGCGACTCCGAGCGCTGCGGGGCGGTGACACCTCCCGGGGCGGCTGCGCAGGGAGCAGAGGGAACAGCTCAGCTCCGTCTGTTCCGTGCACATCCCTGTGCGGTCACTGCAGCCGGAGCTGCGAGGGCTCTGCCATCCTGGGGAACACCCAGGGCCGGCGGCTGCGTGTGCCGGCCGTGTGTGCTGGACACGGGGGCGATGGCCAGGGGTGCCGGGGGTGGCTGGGGGTGCCGGGGGGGCGCTGGAAGGCTGATGGAGGCTGATGGAGAGCGGCTGCTCCCAGCGCCGCAGCTCGCAGTCGCTATAGCAACCTGGACATCCCTCAGCCCATCTGATGCCGCATCGCTGCCAAGCGCGGCTGCTGCAGAGAGGCGGGGTGGGTTCATTCCCTTCCACCGGGGGCTGCTCCCCGCACCCCGATAACCCCTGGAGAAGCACAGTCCTGCACCAACTCCGCTCGCGGAGGGGTTTTCACGTCCCCCGGGGTGTCCCTCTCGGCTGGCGCGGCGGTGTCACCGTGACCTACTTAAAGCAGGACATCGCGGGGACATCACGGCCAGTGCCAGCGGCTCCCCGGCCCCTCCGGCCCGCCGGGTCCAGCGGCAGCGCGGAGCCAACCCGGCCCCGGGGCAGCCCCCGCCGGGCGAACCTCGCTCTGCCTCCCTCCGCTGACCTGGAACAGCTGCGCCGGCTCCCGCCTCTGTTTCCAGAGCTGATCTGAAAACCCAGATTTTTCTCCTTTTCTAACGGAAAATGAGAGAAATTAGCTGAAGCTGCAGGGGACACAGAAGCGCCGCGGAAAGCGAGCCGCCGCTGTGCAGCGTTTCCCAGAGAGGGGCTCGGTCCCCGCGCCCCCTCCCCGCGATTTCGGTGCCACCGCCCCCGACAAGGGTGACACTGCCCGGGCACACGGGGACAGGGACGGGCATCGCCCCACGGCTGCGGGGCTCTCCTGCTGCTCCTGGGGCTCACCCGCGGATCCCCGGGAATGGCAGCGCAGAGGGAGGGGGTGCTCGTGGCTCGGTGCCAGCGAGGAAGGCGCCTCCTCCTCCTCTCCCGGCATCCACACGGTGACATTTCAGCTGAGGAAGCTGAATCATCCTTCAGTTAATGACAAGCTCTTAACCTGATGTTGAGGAGCCTCGCCGAGGTCGCTCCTCTTAAAAACGCTCCTCTGCACGGCCAGGAGGAGAATCGCCGGGACACAGGGATTGTTCCAGCCTTGGGATTGCTGCTGTCCCTCCCGGGAGCCGCCTGATGGGAAGGACGTGGCAGCAGGGACGCTGCAGGCGGCTCCGTGCTCCCTTGACACACAGCAAGGGCAGCTGAAAACACGTCCCCAGCCCTGCGGAGCGGGGCAGGGAAGGGTCAGCTGAGGGACACGGACGGGAAGGGGAAGCAGCACAGTCAGGGTGACGCAGGGCAGACCTCTCATTGCTCCACCATCACGGCCAGGGTTTGGTTCTGAACCCGCTGCTGCTTCCCTCTGATCCCTGGGGTGAGAGCACACCCAGGGCCCTTGGGAGGAGCCCGAACAGGCACAGCAAAAGTGCAGGGCTTAAAAAGGGGGTTAAACACACCAGGAGGTCAGAAGCAAGCCAAGGAGCAGCTTGGGCTGAGGTTGGTGCTACTGCAAAATCCCTGAGCAGAGCCCAGGGCCCTCAGGAACAAGAACCCAGATTCTGAAGTGACTCAGAGCAGTTGGTTTTGGCTGATCCCTCCTGGGATGGTGTTTTGGGGAGATGTTTGAGCCGGTTACAGATGTTCTCAGGATGAATCTCGTCTGCACCCAGCTGCCCCAACAGTGCTGGTTTGAAAGCAGTCCTGAGGAAATGTGGCCTCTGCCAGCACAGAGGATGGGGATGGTTGGACATTGAGGAGAATTCCATGGCACAAAAGTGAAGAGGAGCTGCAGGGAATGATGAGGGGGATGGGTTAGGGAGGAAGTGGGGATTTCAGGAAGGAAGAACAGGGATGGTTGGACTGCGCAGTCCCTGGTCCTGTAATGAAGGGAAAAGTTGTTTCCTCCACAAGGTAAAACTGTCCATGAGGGAAAGCCCTGCTCGAGCCAACACTGCCATCACCTCTGGAGCAGCATTACCCCAATGACACCCTTTGAGTCGAATCAAATTTCAGGCGTGATGGAATCATCCCTGTTCCACTTGGGAGCACCGGGGTGAGTCGGGATGGGAGACACAAAGCCTGGGGAGAACAAAGGCTGGTGCAGGTTTTCTAAGGAAGATTTTCCTTCCATCACAAAACTTTGAAGTCAAGGAACCAAGTCCTGCCATTAGTGCAGGTAATTAAAGAGGGGAATTTCATTGTGGATTCCCAATGTCCTCTCCAAGGAGCAGGAGCAGCAGGATCAGCCTAAGCTGAGGTGACAGCCAGCCTGGCAGGAGGGTGGCACCAGCCACAGGCACCCCTGGAACACAGACCCGAGCTGAGAAACCCAAATCCACCTCGAATGACCAAGGGCAGCCTGTTCTCTGCATTTCAAGCTGGATGATTTCTGAAAGCACCCAAATTTCCCTGTATTTCCTTGATATTATGCATTCACGACACTGCCAGGCACCAAGGACGAGGCTCAGAGCTGGGAAATCAATTTTTTATGTGACAGCAGAATGACAGGCAGGATTTTAAGTGGATTTTGTGTATTCAGAGAGGTTGAGCAGACAATTTGGGGGTTATTATTTCAGGAGCATTTGCTGAGATGTTCCAGAGTGGTCTCAGTATCACTTCTGCAAAGTACAGGGCTCTGAAGCTGCAATCCCAGAATGAAAACGTTGGCACTTCTGCTTCCCTTTGTTCTCTTTATTCCCTGATACATTAGCACAATTCACATGGGCAGGAAAAAAGGCAACTTGCTGTGAGGAGAGACAACTACATTTTATTTAAATACCTGACCTATTTCTGCTTTTCCTTTGCCTCACTCCATGAGGAGTCTGGATTTGCAGAAATAGCTGAAAAAATGTGTTGGATCATGTGAAAAATGCTCTTCCCTGTGGCAAAGCTGGCATGAAAAACAGGTGCATAAACAAAGAGCTTCTTACTTAAAGAAATGCAAAGTTTGGAGGGGAAGTGCACATTGCCAGGCTGATTCTCACTGCCATAAAATCAAGGAATGGTTGGAAGTGACTTCAAAGCCCATTTCATTCCCACCCCTGCCATGGCAGGGACACCTCCCACTGTCCCAGGGTGCTCCATCCCAGCCTTGGACACTGCCAGGGATCCAGGGGCAGCCACAGCTGCTCTGGGAATTCTACTCCAGGGCCTCCCCACCCTCACAGGGAACAATTCCTTCCCAGTCTCCCATCTGTCCCTGCCCTCTGGCAGTGGGAAGCCATTCCCTGTGTTCTGTTCCTCCATCCCTTGTCCCCAGTCCCAATCCAGCTATCCTGGAGCCCCTTTAGGCCCTGGAGGGGGCCCTGAGGTCTCCCTGGAGCTTCTCCTCTGCAGGTGAGCACCCCCAGCTCTCAGCATCTGCACAACACCTCCAGGACAACACCTCCAGAAACACAACGTGGACACACAACATCCAAATGTCATCAGCTGCCCCTGTGGAAACAGCCCATCCCACGGGATTTGGCCCAGATCCAGCCTGCTCAGCAGGCAGTGATCCCATGCTGGAGGCCTCGGGCTGGATCCACATCCCTGCCCTGTCAGACGGGGTTTGGATGATCTGAGGAGAATCTCATCCAACCTTTGGCAAGGTGAGGCCCCAGGAAGGAGCGAGGAGGGTTCAGGCTGAAGGGAGAGGGCTGGTGCTGCCTGTGAGCTGGCAGGGAGGCTGTTGGAGCCTCCATCCCCCTGGAATAACCTTGGGTCAGTTCCCGAGCAGGCTTGGGATGCAGCCTGAGAGCACAGCCACGTCACCAGGCACAGGAAAGTGCCTTTAATGACTGTCTGGCACAGTCTGCATCCTCAGCTGCAGGAGAATTGATCCTTCTTCCTATCCCTGATTGCAGGGAGGGCAAGTTTTCCCTGAAATGTTATTTATGAGCCTCTTCCCTTCCCACACCAGCCCTGCTGCTCCGTGTGGATCGGGACCAAGGCTGTGATTCCTGGCACTGCTGCAGCCCCAACAACGTGGACATCATCCCAAACAGCCTGGGACCCTCTGGATTCCTTCCTCTGGACTCACCCCTCTGGATCCATCCCACTCCTTTCACAAACACCCCACAGGGACTCGGCGCTGCTGCCAAGGCTGCGAGAAAAGGGACTTGGTGATGTGCAGAGTTTTATGCTCCTGTATCAATTTCTCCACAGACAGATACATTTATCCAAGCATATGACATGGCATGAGATATCCTTAAGGTTCCCAGCCCAAGAAGGACACTGGTCACTTAACCAGGGCAGTAACCACAGTCCTGAGCCGTGTCGGATCCTGTCTGGAGGTACCAAACGCTGGAGCTTCACCATCAGCAGCTCCATCTTTCAGCAGGCAGAATTATCACTATTTCTGCTTCCAGATTTTGAGGCTGTGCTGGGAGAAATCAGCACTTCTGCACATGGCACTGAGAAATTTGCTACATCAACCAAATGCCTGCAAAGCCAAAGCCATTAACAAATCAAATATCCACGGCTCAGGCATTCAGCATTAATTTATTTTGCTGCAGTCATTCCAGCTGAGCAAAATATCTCCCCCCACCACAGCTCCTAATCAGCCCCCATCCTCCTCCAGGCTCACCACAGTTACATCTTTCACATTGCTCCTGAAAACTTGAGAAATTGAGCTGTGGACAGGCAAAAATGACTTGTGGAGCAAATGTTTCCCCCAGAAGCAGATGAACTCTTTGTTCCAAGGCTGTCACTCAGTTCAAGAGGCTCCCTATATGTTTTCTGAGGAGCCTTTGCAGTGACAAGATAAGACACCACCACTGTGAAATAATCTCTGGGAAAGGAGCCCTCGCTGCTGCCCCCAGGGCTCTGCCCCCACCAAGGCCGAGGCTGCAGAGCTGAGCCAAATTAACCCTGCATGGGGAGCGCCTCCTTCCCATCAGAACACCTCCCAACACTTCCCACGGAGGTCACATTCCTCAGTTTAACCACTCAGGATCTCGGCTTTTTCCACCGCAGGTTTTTGGTTGCAGACACAGGCGGCTGATGGGGTTTTCAGCATTAAAAAAAAAAGATAAACCCAACCTTTTTGCGAAACTGTTCTCAGTCTCATGACTCTCCCTTCCTGTCTGCGGCACAGGGAACTGACCCCTTCCCCTGCCAGCAGCTCCAAAGGCAGAACTCGCTGACGGGAGAGAGCTGAGACACCCCGGAGCACAGGACACGGGGACACCACACTCAGACCTCGCCACACACACGAGCACAGGGCGTGGAAACCAAAAACCCAGCGGGAAAGGCCAGGGGCTGAAAGGGAGCGAGCACAGGCGTGACCCTGGCAGGGAAGGGCTCTCTTGGCGCACATCCCGCTCTTGCCAAACCTCTGAGCGGTTCTGTCACACCGCAAGTGGGGAGTGAGGCAACTCTCTGCCTTCACGGGCGAACCTCCACGGCTTGGCAGGGCAAGCGATTTGTTTAGACGATGAGAGAGGGTCTGCCAGACCCTGAGAGCCGTGAAACCCCTCCTTAAGTCATGCAAATTTCTCCAGCGCTAAAACCCTGCTCCAGCCAACAGCTCCTTGGGATCCCTGAGGAACAGAGGTCGCAGACACCTCCTGCTGCTCAGCGAGCCCGGCCCTGAAAAACCCACCTGAGAATGACCTGGCAGCTTGGAAATCCCTCCTGGGCTGTGGTGAGACGCTGCCCCACAGCCTCACAGGGAGGTCACAGCATCATCCTTGCAGCAGGTGCTGGAAGGAGATCACAGAATCCCTGAATGGTTTGGGTTGGAAGGGACCTTAAAAACCATCCAGTGCCACCCCTGCCATGGCAGGGACACCTCCCACTGTCCCAGGGTGCTCCATCCCAGCCTTGGACACTGCCAGAGATCCAGGGGCAGCCACAGCTTCTCTGGGAATTCTATTCCAGGGCCTCCCCACCCTCCCAGGGAACAATTCCTTCCCAAAATCCCATCTGACCCTGCCTCTGGCAGTGGGAGCCGTTCCCTGTGTCCTGTCCCTGCATCGTTTTGGAGCAGCATTTCCCACAGTCGATGCCACTCCCCTGACTCTCTCTGGGTGGATTCACCTTCCCATGACTCCACTCAGGGAAGAACTGGCTGCCTTTAAATTGCTGCCTGTAATAATTGCAGAATTCCCGCAGCACGAGAGGGCAACAGCTGGAATTACTGGCTCCACGTGTAAACACTGGTGCCCAGGAGAAAGCAGCTGCTGACAGGTCATTCCCAGCTCCTTGGGCAGAGCAAACACTGAGGTCGCTCACTGGAGCTGTTCTTGGCTCCTTCTGTCCCTCCCACAGGAGCTGAGCGGCTGCCAGCAGAAAGGCAGTGTAATTAAGGTTAATTAATCTGCAGTTCTGTGCTGAACCTTTGCAAGGACTTTCCATGATCTTGGGGGTCTTTTCCAACTGAAATGATTCTGTGATTTTTCACACCCTCCATCGCCTCTGAGCTCTCTGAAGCGTGACCCACCTGTGCTGTGCAGGGCTGAGAGGGGAGTTCAGTCCTTGGGGAGATCTGGGGATGCAGGAGCAGGACCTGGGAATGTTGGGATCCCACGGAGCGAGGCTGCAGCCAACACTGCAAGTAACGGCTACAACTTTAAAAGCTGCTTTTTGGGGTTTTTAAAATATGATATTTAAATTATAACCAAGTTCTGATTTTAACCTTTGCTGGGCACACAGGGAAAAGCTCCCCAGCCTGGGCCAGTCACTGCAATCATGGATTTTTTCACTCCACTGCCTGCAGGTGCTTCTGTCTCACCCCAGCAGGGGCTACATTAACCCACCCCATAAACACCACGTCCTGTGCCACCAACTCCATCCAACTCCAACAGGTGCCAAGAGGACGAGTCACGCATCCAAACTCTCCCCATTATTGGCATTAAGGTCTGAAAGCAGAGGTGTGGAGTGAGGGGAAGAAGAAGCTCTCCCTGTGGATTTCATGGTTGCACTTGATGATTTTGAAGGACTTTTCCAAGCTCAAGGATCCCGGGATTTTGCTCTGCCCCTCGGCTAATTCTCCCATTTCCCCTTACAAAGGGCACAGCTGAACCCTGAGCACTCGCTCTGCCCCAGAGATGATTCCACTTGAGATAAAGGAGCCGGCGGGAGCAGGAGCTGGCCAACAGCCGCACGTCCCGGGATTTACACACTGGAGAGGAGCCCACAAAGCCAACAGTCGGAGCAGCTGTTAACAGCAGGGTCAGGAAGCACATTTAGGGGTGTTTTGGATTTCAAAGGCGTCCTGGCTGGAACTGGGCTGGGCTCCTGTTGCCATGTGCAGTCCCCTCGGACAGGAGCACACCAGCCCGCGGGACAGGAGGGGTCAGGCAGTGAAATAAATGGTCAGAGGAAAGAAAAGTCTGGTAATTTACTGGTACCTTACTGGCTAACTCAGCGCCTCTCTACCCCAGAGACAGGTCTGAGAGCCCCCAGCCCCCCTTCCAACTGTTCCCCAGAAGGCAGGATGAGAAAACGCCGTTCACTCAAAGCCACAGAGCCCCTCTTTCCAGCACTATCGATTTCAAAGCCGCCAGCTGCTGCCTGGGAATGGGAAGCTCCCGAGGCATGCACGATTTCCCCTTGGAATTACACTGGTGCCAGTCTCAAATTCCCAGCCCAGGACAGGAGAGCCCCTGAGCTGTCACAGAGGGCTCTACATGGACCTCAGGCTTCTCTTCAGCTCCCACTGACGTTTAACAGGATCTCGGGAGTGCAGGAGGCTGCAGTGAGCTCCTGTTGGCCTGGAAGGTCCCTGTGCTCCTCTGTTCCAGCCAGAGCCATCCCTATGGCTCTCTCCTGCTCTGTTGGGAAATCCCCAGTGTTTCCTGCTGACCAAGCTGAGTCTGAGCGGAGACCTGGAGCCTCCCACGCTGCAGAACTTCACCTGGAGAGGCTGCAGAGCAGCTCCTGCCCACGCCAGCAGCACCTCCGTGTCCTCTCTCACACAGGAAACCACAGCCCCAGCCCGGCCCCGCTGGGGACCCGAGTGGCTGCAGCCCCTGGAGGCAGCTGGGTCCCACCTTCCCAAAGTGACACTGCCTGGGGGTGTTTCTGCACAGAAGGAGCACTGCAAGGTCATGGAATGGTTTGGGTGGGAAGGGACTTGAAAGCTCATCCCATCCCACCCCTGCCATGGCAGGGACACCTCCCACTGTCCCAGGGTGCTCCCAGCCCCGTCCAGCCTGGCCTTGGACACTGCCAGGGATCCAGGGGCAGCCGCAGCTGCTCTGGGCACCCTGTGCCAGGGCCTCACCTCCCTCACAGGGAAGGATTCCTCCCCAGTATCCCACCTAACCCTGCCCTCTTTCAGTTTAAAGCCATTCCCTTGTGCCATCACTACGTGATCCCTGCACTGTCACTGTCACTTACCACCATCAAGCCTTAGGATTTTTAGCTTCTATTTTTCATGCAACTCTGGAGCTGCTGTTCTTGCATCTTAGACAAAACAATTTCTCTCCAGGCCTGAAACTCGAGGACACCTCCCTGTCTTAGGCCCCAAAATGCGTAAACAGCAGAGAAATTGGGGGGGTCAGCTTGGGATGGATGACTTCATTACCTGAGGTTATAACTGGAGGTCTTACCCCAATATGCAAATAGACCAAAAATTATAAAGCAGGAACAACCTGTGACCCATTGTCCAGTTTGGGTGCAGCCCTGGGTGGGCTCTGACTGCGCTGAGAAGGCCTTGGAATAAATATCTGCTTTTTATTGTCTTAATTTTGTCTGGCCTCTCTTCTAGCTAAGCCCAGGAAAAGGCATCAACCACACCACAGATGTGAGCTGTAAAAACTCCTGCTGCTTCTGACTGTATCTACCTCCACCTGCTTCTTCTCCTGAGGTTTATTTGATGAGGAAAAGCCAGAAGGCAAATGATGGGATGTTTTGGCCATGAACAGAATGACAGCTTTGAAAGGGATTTTCCAAAAATTCCACTTTAGCGTCTGAATGCAGCTCCTGAAGGGAAGTTGTTTCGTGTAAGCTGCCACTTCACTTCAGGATTGATCCTAATCCAGATGAATTTAAGATTTTCCTAGAGGCTTCCAGGCACAGGACCACGAGACATCAACAGCTACCAGCTCCACAAATGCTGGAATCAGGATGGAGAGGAAAGCTCCGGGAACATCCCCCTGCACCAGGGACAGGGCAAGGGCAGCACCTCCCACGTCCCCAGTGCTGGGACACAGCAAAAAGCAGACACTGGCAAAATGGAAATGGTGGATGGATTTGCTGCTGAGCCAGGGATGTGCCAGTGCTCATTCCTGACGTCCTGAGCTTTCCCTGAAGCAAGGCCAGCAGGGAGAGCAGGGCAGGGAGTGGCTGCGGTGCCTGGCAGAGGGGAACAGCCCTGGATCCAAACCCCAGGGCAGAGCTCTTGGCTCCAGGAGCACTGCAGGATGTGGATTATCAGGAGGAAGAGGATTGTGGCACCTCCTGCCTGTGGAACTCTGGCCTGGGGCTGCTCCTGCCTCTCCTCCACACCTTTATCTCCTCATCTGCAGGAGCCAAAGCAGAGGAAGACCAAGGGATGAGCTGTCTGCTGCCTGGTTGCACAAGGACACAGAAAAAAGGGAGAATAGGGTGCTGTGCTATTTTGAGCTGCCTCCTCCTCAATTCCTAGGGGTGGAATTTTACCTCTGGAGTGTTGATTGCTTTGCAGGAAGGATTTAAAGACTACTTACACAAAAATGATAATTAAAACCTAAATTAAACCTAGGCCTAGTCAATACTTTCCATTTCCATTGTTCTCAAAATCCAAAATAGCATTTCCCATTTGCCATAGAGATTTACTGGCCTTTTTCTACCATTTCACTAAAACAAACTCAAAATGCTGGGTTTGAAAATGATAAGTCTGTAAAAGCCCCACTGGCAATAAGCTTCCAGCACGATTCCTTAACTCTGCAGTATCCAAAGTGACTTCAAATTAAAAGAATTTGGAAGCACTGTCATTACTTTCATTGCTAAATCAACAACTTGATTTAGTAAGATCACTGGCAGCTCATGAAGGATTAACAAGAACAATTAACAAGTGCTGGCAGTTATATTTGGTGTTCTGGAGCTATATTTACAAACTGAACTCAGCCTAGAATCAATACAGCTGAAATCCCACCTCCTCTCATTCTTTTAACATTTTCTGGTTCCAGAAAATGCTCAAAATAAGGAGAATATCCTCTAAAGTAGAGACCACTCCAATGGTTGGACTCAATGGTCGTGGAGGTCCTTCCCACCCTCCGACTCTGTGAAAGTTAAATGCTCATTACCTGGGACAAAGTGCCTTTGGTAAATCCAGAAAAAGCATCTTCCAAACAATCTATTCCAGCCCCTCTGCCCTCGTGCCAGTAGACAGGAAAAATTAAATTAATAAGTGGATATTTGGAGTTAAAAACTGGGGGCATCAGCCCCAGCAGGGCTTGGCAGGTTGGGAATGGGAAGGGCCCTGACACAGCTCTGCCCAAGCTCTGGTTAAATTTAATGAGGTGTTGGGTTTGGATAATGTCAGGCAGTGCAGACTGTGCCTCCTTAGATAATCTTAAGTGCAAACAGATTTTGTGAATAAGCACTTTCAAGTCATAAGTGGGCTTTTTGTTAATAAAGTGTCAATAATGAGTTGCTGTAACAACAGGGATTGATCCCCTGGCTACAGAGAGGGGGGGAGCAGAGCCTGCTCCCTGTCAGCTTTTTCCTTTGCACGATTTCTCCCCATCTGCTCTGCCAGAAACCCCATGGGATTCAGGGGTTCTTGGCACGTGGGCCTGGGGTGGCTTCACCCAAACCCTGCCAGGGGTACTGGGAGGGGACGGTGCAGCTGCTGCTCCCAGGGATGCACCCCACAGGTCAGGAAAATGTAACTGCTCTGCTCCTTTCCTGCTGGAGAACTCCTCAGTGCTGCCCAGGAGCCAAATTAACCCTCCCCAGGTGAGCAAAGCCTCGGGTGACCCCTCAGTGTGGGCAGGTGAGAGGGACAGGCTCGGGTTTGGCTCCGCCACCTTCGACCGGAGCTGCTTGACCCAAGCACCAAACCACACCCGTGGCCAAGATCTATTTTGGGCAGTGGTAGAGCAGCGCTGGCCGTGGTTTAACAGAGCCTGACTTAGCTCAAGCAGCTCCTCCATCGAGTGAAAACGAAAGCAGGCACGGAGCCAAGCCCTGATGCTGCTCGGGTCCATCTGCGCTCCCACCCGCCCGAGGCGAGCACAGCAAACACTCCCAAACAGGGTTTGTTATAAAAAAAGAGTGAATGTGGCTGTTGGCCAGTGAGGGGATGGAGCAGTGGGCAGCAAAACGCTGGGAGTGTGGTGGGGAGGAGGCAGGAGGGGCAGGGGCACACCGGGGTGGGCTCCACCCCACATTCCCCCTCTGCCGGGTGCTGGGCACTGGCAGGAGCAACTCACCCTCAGCTCGGCCCCTTTGGGACCACTCTGGTGGCACCAGGGAAGAAATAAAGGACAATTTTATCCTGTGCTCCAAAGCTCTGAAGCTCCATCACCTTCTGCTCCTCACCACACTCCTGCCTCTCCTGCAGCCACGGCTCTGTTTGAAGCACAAACCAGAGGGGTTTGGAGAGGCAGCACCTCCCGTCCCTCGGTCCCTGTCCCGGAGCTGGGCACCTCCTGGAAACCTCAAAGACCCTTCCTTTGTCACCTCCCTCAGCTCTCCAGGCAGATCTCACCTGAACGAACTGAAAAGACCCTGCTGGAGTTTGGCCCCAAGGTTCAGCAGGGCGATTCCCACCCCTGGGGCTGTCTGGCATTCCCTGGCACTCCCTGGGGCTGTCTGGCATTCCCTGGCATTCCCTGGAATTCCTGGGGCTGTCTGGCATTCCCTGGCATTCCCAGGCCCTTCTCCACCTCAACACCAGCAGCACACACCTGGGTCATGCAGGATACAGGACGGTTTGAGGTTGGAAGACTGGGAAGTGAACAAAAATGCCTCGACTTTGTGTCAAAGTTTCTCCCATGGCCCTGAAGAAATGGTGACAGATCTTGGACAAATGGGGAGGACGTTTTTGTGTGTTCCCAGACAACAATCAGCTCTAAGAGGAACCAATCAAATGACAGACTGACCTGACCAAGTGCTAACATGGTTTGGTTTTCTGCATTTTCAATCACTTTTGTAGCTCTTCTGTGAAAGCATTTCCATCACATCCTTTTCTACTTTCCTCCATGGAGAGCAGGAGTCAGTCCCGTCCTCTAGGAAATGTTACTGGGAGCAAATACTCTGAAAACCTTCCTCTCTCACAAATACACAGAATTTCTTTGGTCACATTGCCAGAGGACCTTGTTTTGCATCCCAAAGCTGCAGGGGCACAGTGCTGTGATGGGGAATTGCTGGTTTGAGAGATCACAGACCTCACTGACCTGCCACCATTCTTCTTTTTGAAGGTTATTTGAAGGCTTCCCAAAACACACATCCTCCCCGAATTCACTTTCTCTGATGGGATCTCTCTGGATAATGTGTCTAAGTTCTTCCAGCTCTGTTGGCAGCACCTCCCTGGTTTTATCCTTGCAAATGTTTCCAGGAGATGTTCCACTCAACATCCTCCTGTGATCCTGGAGAGCACCTCAGGGTTGCCTCCAGACAGCCCCGAGAGGTTCCCCCTTCACAAGCCCTGACTCAGGCAGGTTTAGAATTTCCAAAGAAAACAGAGAATGAGTCAGGAGCTGTTTCTGAAGGCATTGTCTGGGCCTCAGCTTTAGCAGAGGATGTTCACCGAGGCCAAGGAAGCTGGGAGGGCTTTGCTTGAATCACTTTTTGTTTCCCAGTCCATGGCCTGGGTTCCTGCACTCCCTGAATCACCTCAACACATGGAATATGAACCACCCCGAGCTGAGGGACACCAGTGACCAAACCCAGAGGCTGCAGGGGACAACTGGCACCAGGGAAAGGACCTCAGCACCACCCACCACCTCAGTTTGGGTCTTAGCACAGCCCGGGAGCAGATTTTCCCTATGGATATCACCTGTGAACACTTCCAGCAGCTTCTCTGGCCTGGGAAACCCCCGGGAGAGGATCTCAGCTGCTTCCTCCTGCTTCCTGTAGAGCCACCTCCACTCCTGCTTCTGATTTTTATGTAGAAGAAAGTTGATAAAAAAGAAGTCGGAAACTCCAGAGAAAAGATTTTGGCTGAAAACTAAAACTGAGAAAGCTCAGTCCTGAAGGAGCCCAGTTGGAATTCTGGAGAGGTTTTTCCACCATACAGCAAACACTCCTCCAAGCCCAGATGTTTCCCAGGCATCCCCAACACATCTATTTCCAGGGTTGGAATGCTGAAGCAATAACTCCTGGTGGGAACACCAGCAGTCTGACATCAGAGTATTGTCATCGAAAAGAGCTGCAGGACAGGAACAAAAAGCCTCCATCAGCTGGGATTTTTTATTCTTCCCACTCTTAATTTACTGGGAAGTTTCTGTACCACAAACTCTGCACTGATTGCACCACCAGGAACAGCTCGCCAAGCTCTCGGCCCAACCTGGGAGGATTTTGTGTGTTTTATATATTTTATGTATATGTAGTTTAATTTCTATCATCCCAAAGATACCACTTAGTTACCTGAGAAAATGGAATTTATGAAGACACTGGAGAGAAGAAACCACTCCCTGGACACGTCTCTCCCAGTGCTGGGGGATTATAAAGTGGGAACCTATTATCCCATCTTTCTGTTTGATGCTGATAATTAATATTTATCATATTACCTGCAGAGAACCTCTCTGCCATGCTATGCCTCAGCTCAAACAGCCACCTCCAGTGCCCAGAGCTGAGGCTGTTCCAGCCCCTGTGGGATCACCCTGAGGATATCCCTGACCATCCACATGGGATTTTGGAAGAGGAAACATCCAGCCTTGATCCCAGACATGTTGCAAAGCCAGCCCTGCCGCCCCAAACTGGCACTGTTGTCTTCTCTGCAAACAGCCTGGGCTTGTTTCCAGCAGAAATTCGGAATCGAGGATATGAAACAAATTCCAGCCTTTTCTGAGCTGCCCGAGCGATCCCAGCTCTGAGCACTGCATGTCCCCAGCTCCCCCACGCAGGAGCTGGGGAAGGTGGGAGTGTGAGCACACTTTGGGAGCTCTTTGGGAAGCTCAGGTCCCTGTTTTGACCAGCTGAGCTCCTGTCTGCATCCACAAATGGACATTGGAAGTGTCCAAGGCCAGGCTGGACAGGGCGTGGAGCACCCTGGGTGAGTGGGAGATGTCCCTGCCATGGCAGGGGTGGCACTGGGTGAGCTTCAAGGTCCTTTCCAACCCAAACTGTTCTCTGATTCTGAGACATTCGATCATTTTCACACATTCCTGTGAGTTGTTGCTAAGCAAATAACCAAATTCCCAAGATAAAATTATTTATTATGGTTTTTTTAAGCCCTACTCCACCAGCAGGCAACCAAACAGATTTTGGCCACGGGTGTCTCAAACCCTTCATTTTGGGGGTTTCTCACAGGATCATTTTGCTCTGGAACATGATGGTGGCTCCTGGTGCTCCTCACACACAGGATGAGGCTCCAGAGCTCATCCCATGCCAAGCATTCCCTCGGGAAGCCCCGGCAGTGCCGGACAGGGACAAACCCCAGAGCTGTGCCAGGGGCTGGGGGGACAAGGACAAACCCCAGAGCTGTGCAGGAGGGATGCCCCAAAGCTGGAGCACACAGGCACAGCCCTACCCAAATCCTTCCTGAAAGAAAATAACCCCAAAGCTGGGCACAAGTGCAGAGAGATTGCAGCGCTGGGGGGACGAGCGCTGTGTAAAAAGGAAAAAAAAACACAAAAAAGAGAACTTGGCTCAACTTCAGGGAACACAAGACACTTTGCTGGGGAAGGACCTTCCACCAAGAGCTGCCCTGGCCTGGCCAAAGGGCCACTGTGGCCACGTCTGAGGCAGCCCAGCCCAACCAGCCCTGCCTGTCCCGTGTCTCCCCACAGGACGTGCCCAGACCTGCAGCTCCAAGTGTTCCAGGCAGGAATTATGATGCATCCCAGGTGCATCCCTTCCCCTCCAACAACCACTGCCTGCTTTCATGTCACACCTGAGGTCCAAGCAAACACACCGAGGTAATTGCAGGGACACAGAAAAGCACCCAGGAAAAACCAGTGTTTGGCCAGGGCTGAGAGGCAGAGGTGGAGCTGTCATCAGACATGAAAATCATGCAGGGAGAGCTGGCGGCAGGAGCAGGAGCAAAACCAGGACAATAATAAGGTGATGTGGACTGTATAAAACCAGATTTTAATCTCATAGGACCACAGAGAATCCTGAGCTGGAAGGGACCCACCAGGACCATCCAGTCCAGCTCCTGGCCCTGCACAGACACCCCAACGATCTCACCCTGAGAGCGCTGTCCAAATGCTCCTGGAGTTCCCTGGAGCTGCGGCCATTCCCTGGGCAGCCTGATCTCTGTTTACCTGAGCAGCCATTTCCTCCTGGTCCGTGTTTGCTGAACACAAACGTGGACACAGAGCTCACACTGAGCTCCTGAGCGAGGCCTTCAGCAGAGCTGTGACCTGGGGAAGGGCAGGGAACACTCTGCTCCCAGCCAAGGCCGGCACACCGAGTGGGATGAAGCAGCAGCAACACACGGAGGAAAATATTTCCATCCTGAAGCTCAGAATCCAAGTGAAAAAGAGAAATATTCCTGCACTGTAACTTGCTGTGAGGTCTGGGCCATGGCAGGGGACATGGGGGACCTGGAGCTGGCACCTCCAGACAGGCAGGAAGGGGAAATTTGTGAATTAAATTCTCTTTAGTCTTAGGCCTGAGACTGAATCCTGAAGTGAAATAAGTCAATTAAATAGAGTTCAAAGTATTTATCCTGTCTTAGCCTAAATCAGTTTTAATAAGAGGTTTGTGTGCCAAGGGTTTAATGGCTTCAGCAAAAATATCTCCAATGCACCAGATGAAATAACTCCGTGGAGCAGCCCTACAAACTCCAACCCACCTTCTAATAATAAACTGTTTCAGGCTTTCATTTTCTAAATTGTTCTGTGTCCTCTGGAGAGGTTCCCTTGAACCTGCCGCATAATGAGAGATTGCAATAAATCTTGTCAAACCAGACAAACACCACGAAATTTTAATTTTACTTTTAAATTGCAGCTGAGTGCTCCAGTGGATGTTATTTTTTGGTAGCTGTCACATAGCTAAGGTGGAGGAGTTTGCTTATTTTTAACAAGAGAGTGTTATTGTCTCCATGTGTTAAAATATTTAGTTGTCTATAAAAAATTCAGCCTTTATAGATGCAGAGATGGATTTGCTTCCCCTGCTGTAGCTCTGGCCAGTAAGGGAGAGAAAATACAGGAGATAAGGGGGGAAAAATATAATAATTGGAAAGGATGCTTTACCCCCATAGTAAGAGAGGCTTCTTTTTTCAATATGGAAAATTTTCTGTACCAAAAATCAGATTTTCAGCATGGAAAATCCCTCCATACTTGTCCCACCATGGTGCTGCACAGACTGAGCCATGGCTAAAGCTTGGCAGGGATCTGAGAACCAAAATTACTTTTGTTGTTAAATCACACACCACGAAAAAGCCCCCAGATTGTTGGGACTTGTGAGAAATGGGCTTTTTGTGCTGTTCCCCGTTTCTGCTGAGGGGAATTTGCAGAGCACTGAGCAATCTGCACGCTCAGGGTTTGTCTCCACACGGTCCTGAGCACGTGGGGATAAAAATGAGGGACAATGGAGCCCATGAGGATGCAGGAGGACACCTTCCTCCTCCTCCTCCTCCTCCTCCTCCTGCTCATCCCTGCTCCAGGAATCCCAGTGTGGTTTCCCCATGGAATCAGGGGCTGCAGCGATGCCCCAGCCCCTTGGCCACCAACCATTTCCATATTATTATTGTTATTGTTGTTACAGCGAAGGATTTGGAGACAAACTCATTAAATCACCGAGGCCGTGTGACAGCGCCTGCCTGGGATGCTGCTGCTGTTGCCATGGTGACTGTCCCTGCTCTGGGGACCCCAAAATCCCCAGTGCCCCTCCCAGGCCCCCTGGCACCGTGTGCTGCACAAAGGATCCCATTTCCCCTCCTCTCTGCCACATCTGTACCCCCAGCCCCCGCTGTCCCCTGCCTGGCTCTGCTCCAGTTGTTTCCTGGAAAGGCTGAAACAAAAGCTGCTCTGGCTGTCCCAGGAGACCCTCGCAGGGCATCACCCTGGGCCAAAGTGACAGGATCACCCCCAAGGCCACCAGCAGGCACCTGACCCACTGGGCTACCTGGAGAAAAACATTCTGAGTTTTAACTGGCATGGCCTGACCTCCTGTGTCTGCAGAGTCAGGAAAGCTGATTCAAATGTTCCACAATATCGAGCTTTTTTAAAAAAAACCAAAACAACCAAGCAAGCACAACTTGAATTTGTGTTTACACTTAAGGGACCCTTAATTCAGTCCCCTAAATGAACCTGAGCTCCCCTGGACTGTGGTGGGACGCTGTGGCCATTGCAACACATCCCCATGGGCAGGGGAAAGGACAAATGCTGGAATGGTTACGCTGGAGAGGAAACTGAGCTGGGCAGGACAGGCAGGGCCAGAGTCAGGGACACTGCAGGCAGGGACAGAGCTGAACATGCTGCAGGCAGGGCAGGCAGGAGAGGCAGGACAGGCAGGGACACTGCAGGCAGGACAGGTAGAGCAGGCAGGGACAGGCAGGGACAGGCAGGGACAGGCANAAGGGACCCTTAATTCAGTCCCCTAAATGAACCTGAGCTCCCCTGGACTGTGGTGGGACGCTGTGGCCATTGCAACACATCCCCATGGGCAGGGGAAAGGACAAATGCTGGAATGGTTACGCTGGAGAGGAAACTGAGCTGGGCAGGACAGGCAGGGCCAGAGTCAGGGACACTGCAGGCAGGGACAGAGCTGAACATGCTGCAGGCAGGGCAGGCAGGAGAGGCAGGACAGGCAGGGACACTGCAGGCAGGACAGGCAGGGCCCAAGTCAGGCTGCAGCAGCTCCATCCCAGCCCCTGCCCAGCCCAGCTCCCGTCTCTGAGCTGATCAAGGCTGTGAGAGACAATTCAATACCAAACACGAAGAGCAAAGCCCATCTGCAGGGGCTGATCCCCGGCCCTCACACACCCCAACGGGGCCAGCCCCACACCAGGCTGCAGCCCCAGAGCCTGCCAGGGTTACTCCCAGAGCTCAAGGGCACGCTGGCACCTCGCTGAGTGGATCTGAGGAGCTGCTGACAGAACCATCTCCGGTGCCGGGTTCTGTGAAGTCACCATATGAGGAGGAAGTGAAACATTTGCATGAGCTAAAAATGTTCTCCTTTAGAGTGCGAGGCTGGGAGCTGCAGCACGCCCCCTCCGCCACCCTCCTCACCACGGAAACATCCTCTCCTGGCTGGATCATTCCTATTTGTGCTCCCAATCCCCAGGCCTGAGTCATGGCAGAACAGAACAACCTTTCTTTGCAAAAATACATTTCCCCAACACACGCAGTTACAGGATGTGCCCGACTCCACAAGTTCCCGGAGTATTTTTAATGGTGCCGAAAGGAATCGTTCAATCCGGAGTTAGGATCAGGACGCCCTCATTCCTAATTCTCACTGTCAGGCAGGCCTTGACCTCCAGTTCCTGCTCTCTCAAGCTCAACTGACAACACTCAGCAAACCCCAGCAGGATGTGGCTGCTGTCAGCAGGTGAAATGAAAACAAACCCCAGGATTCGTCAGAGGTTGCACTTCAGGAGGGAATTTTAAGATGTGACAGGGCCCGGGGTCACTGTGCTGCTCTCCGGGGAGGTGACAGCCCTTCCGCAGCCCAGGGCAGGGGCTGGCAGCAGCCTGGCTCTCTCTGACTCTGAATTCTGGCACTCCCTGACTGAACACCCCCTTCCAGCACAGCAGTGCCGCAGAGCTGTTTGCTGGAGGATGCTGTTGCTGGCCTGAGCTCCCTGAGGGGTCTGTGCCTCCCTCCCAGCTCCTGGGGGAGGACCCTCTTCAAATGAAGACTTAAACCCCTGGAAAGCCCAGGATTGATTCCCAGGTCAGGTCTGGACTGTTGTGATTGTTATTCCAGCAACAGATGGAGAGAGAATCCTTCCTGTTCCCAAGGCCTGTGCCAGCAGCCACCCAGAGCAGCTCCTTTTCCAGCCCTGACCCTGCTCTTCAGCACCTCGTGTGAGCCCAGTCCCGGATCTCCCTCAGCACTGTGGAATCCCAGGCCTCAGTCACAGCCCCTCCTGAAGGATCTGTCCCTTCCCGAGCTGCTGCTCCTCCTCCAGGCTGGGCTGCTGCCTTTCCCAAGTCTGCTGAAGCACCTGAGGTTTTAGGATACTACAGCCCATCTCCATACTCACTTTATTTCCCCAGACAAAAGGTTTTCCACTAATTTGTGCTCTCCTTCCTCCCCTACCTCCTCAGTCTCATCCTATTTCAGCCTCATCTGAAGACCATGTTACACAAAAGCAAGGGACTAAACCCAGCATGCAGGTGGTTTGTGTTTAATGCTGCTGTGTTTAATTGCTTGCATCCCCGGGATCAAAGAGGGCTGCAGTGGGAAATCCAGGAGGCAGCAAGCAAGCGTCAGTGCAATTTGATGGCTGACTTTCTGCTCATTAACCCAATTCCTTTGAACTCAAGCAGGAGATGCAGTAACACATCACTGGCAACCAACCTCGAAGGGATGCCAAAAGGGATGAGTCCCGGGTGAGCTGGGGAGGGACGAGCTGATGATGTTGGAATTTCCCAGCCTCCATGGAGGAGAATTGCAGGAGTGCTGATCCTGTGTCAGTCTGTCCAAGAGGCTGCTGACATGAGAACCTCACACCATCCCTGCGTTCCAGGCACTCTCCTTTGCATCCCCTCCTCTTTCCTTGGAAAAGAGCTTGTGAATCTGATAATCAGATTTATTGGTACTCTGTGTCCTCACCTACAAAAAGGCTGGAGAGGAACACTTCACAAGGGCCTGGAGGAACAGGACACAGGGGATGGCTTCCCACTGCCAGAGGGCAGGGATAGATGGGATATTGGGAAGGAATTCTTCCCTGTGAGGGTGGGGAGGCCCTGGCACAGGGTGCCCAGAGCAGCTGTGGCTGCCCCTGGATCCCTGGCAGTGTCCAAGGCCAGGCTGGACGGGGCTGGGAGCACCCTGGGACAGTGGGAGGTGTCCCTGCCATGGCAGGGGTGGCACTGGATGGGCTTTAAGATCCCACCCAAACCATTCCAACACACTGTAAGATCAACAACACACTGCTTAAGAGTGATTTCTGAATCATTTCAGAACTGGCCCTGCTGCTCTCTGTACCTCGGGGTGAGCACTGCAGGCCCAGCCAGGCACAAGGCACTGGAATTGTGCAGAAATCTCCTCCCTGTCACACTGTCCTCGCGTCCCTGTGGTCTGAACTGTGTAACACAGACCAACAGGAACCCATGGTGGTGATAAAACTGTCCTGCATTCTGGGAAAAGAAATGGGACCCAAGATTGGTCTTCAGGTCCAAGATCATTTAATCATGAAATCCCAGACTCGTTTGGGTTGGAAGGGACCTTAAAGATCATCCATTCCCACCCCCTGCCACGGGCAGGGACACCTCCCACTATCCCAAGGTGCTCCAAGCCCCGTCCAGCCTGGCCTTGGACACTTCCAGATGGGCAACTGTCCCTTGGCATGACCTGCCCTGGAGCAATGGCCAGTCTGGGATGCCAGTGGGAAGGGGCCATGCAGGAAGACGTGGCAGGATAAAGGTATTTTCCTTTCAACCGCTCTGCAGAAAAACTCCTCTTTATTTCCCCGTTTGAAATTAATGATCTGGCTGAAACAGCACAGCTGCTCTGCATAATCACCTGCACTCACCTGAGGGGTGAGCAGAGCCCACCCCTCACTGCAACCCCAGCAGTGCCCACAGCCAGCACCGGGGCTGGAGCTGACACAGCAAAGCAGCCAAAGCAGCCGGGGGGAGGCTCATTAGCACCGAGGGTGCCTCAGACCTGCAGAAAGGGCACTCCCACATCAAGGATCTCATTTGCTTCGTTCCTCACCTTCATTTCATCACCTGCCACCTCTTCCTTGGCTTGTTACTTTTGTTTAAAAATTTACACAGCCCCTGCTTAAACATTCCCTGTGCCTCGCTCGCAGGGACTGCGGAGACGTGACTTGGGACTTGATGCTTATTTAGGGATATTCCAGCTGGGCAAGTACCTTGCAAAAGCAGTTCTGAGACTGCTGGGAACAAAACAAGGAGGATGACAGGGCTGCAGATGAAACAAGGGCGCCCAGCCCATGGGGCTCTGTCAGCAGGGCCTGGGTGCAGCAGGACACGCCTCAGAGGAGCCGGGGCGAGGCCGTCACCCCACAGAGCTCGGGGCAGGTCCTTCACTCACTGCCCTCACACCGAAACCCACCCCACTCGCCTGTCTAGACACAAAGAGCTCCGGGTTAATTAAACCTGGACCCAGCAAACCCCATGGAGACACCAGTTCAGGAAGGCTCAGACTAAAGACAGACTTTCCCAGGAAGAGCTGTCAGCAAGGGGTGGAAGAGGCACAAAGGACCGAAGCCGTGCTGAGAAAAGACTTTTATTGGACACAGCTGCACTGGCAGAGCTTTCTGGAGAGGGGGAGTGAGATGTGGGGTTCCACACTTGTCCTCAGAGATAAAGGGAGCGAGGAGATGGGTGAGAGGTGGATCTGGGGAGGGGTGGATGTTTCCCTTCACAGCAGGGCCCCTCCACCCCACAGAGCTTCAAGCCCCCATCCCCCCTGACATTTACACCTGCTAAGTCACTGGGAATCCCAGCCTGCAGGCCCAGTCCCTGTCAGATCTCTGCTCTGGGAAAGGAGATAAGCTGTGAGTGACAGGATCTTCAAAGGACAGAGAAAACTGCAGTAACCCAAGGCCTAATGGGCAGGAATTCAGTTTAACTCCCGGGAATTCACCCTGAGGCTGCCCCAAAAGTCAAGGGCAGCCACAAGGCGGGTGAAGGCTCCAGCTGGGAGCAGGACTCTGCTGCGGATTCCCAGCCTGGGCAGGAGGTGACCTTTTCTAAGTGCAGAGGAAAGTCGAGAACCTTCCCCCGGAAAGCTTATGGTTAAAAATAAGCTCTTGGTAAAAACCACAAAGCTGTTGCACACTTAACCTCTGCCACTCCAAACTTCCTCTGCTGACGGTTGATATCTGGGACTGAAAGCAGAAATATAATTCTGTCTTCCGAAAACAGAGGTGCATTTCAGCCTGGTTCCCTCTGCTGTCCCCACTCCACCCCCAAATCTCACAGACAGGGAGAACATTAATAATACAGCCCTCTCTGGGGAAGGCAGATCAAACCCAGCCCGTGGCTCTGCCTGGCTCCCGTCACTCGTGAATTTCTCTGCACTGGCCACGGAATGCAAATACACCAACTCTGCCCTGGGAAGCTCCCGTGGGAGGGCAGCAGGGAGGAGGAATCAGCTGCCAAGCCAAGGGTGGGATTTGGACGAAAAGGACCCAATGCTCAGACAACGTGGTTTTATCCATCCCCTGCTGCTGGGAGCGAGGGACGCTCTGTTGGAGAGCAAAACAAACCCAACACCAACCTGCCCTGTGCCTTTTCCAGTATCTGAATCCCTCCTCTCCTTACTATTCATAACCACCTCTGACCCAGGACTGGGGATGTTTTTCTCTGGGTTAATAAGCTTTACAATTGGAAGTTAATTGATTTCCAAGCTCCCGGCATGAGCAGCCCCTGCCGGCCGCGTGCCCAGCGCGGGGTCAGGGGGTCTCTGTGGGGCCCTGCACATCCCCACGTGTTCCCTGCACGTTCTGGATGCCCCAGAGAGGCTCAGGGACCTCCCCAACTGTGACAACAAAGTAGAACAGGGGCCAGGACAGAAGACCGCTAAACCTCTCAGGGGTTTCCTTCCAATGTTCAGCCAGGTTTGCATTGAGCTAAACGTGGTTGAATTCTTTAACCAAAGCTGGAGAAAGTTGCCTGACCAGGGAACAATCTCCTGCAAACAGAGCATCCCTTGGAAGCGAAGTTGACAGGCAGACAGCTTTTATGTCTTTGACTTTAGAGAGCCAAGCACACCAAACCCAGAACCAGGTCAGTGCTGGCCATCCTGCCCTTTCCCACTCTGTTTTTAGCTCCAGCCACAACCACAACACAACATTGCTACGAGCTCCAGGAGATGTGTGATCACAACTGACATGAGACTTGCATGACCCTACATGAGGAATCCAGAATCCCAGGGAGTTTATGGCCACTGGGCCAGCAGTGCTGACCCCTCTGTGTTCAGTCATTCCTTCTGCTATTTTTTTCCACATAAATATGAACAAAACCCACCTCTAATCCTGTGGGCAAGATCATGGAATGATTTGGGTTGGAAGAGACTTCAAACCCCACCCTGTCCCACTCCTGCCATGGCAGGGACAGCTCCCACTGTCCCAGGGGGCTCCAAGCCCCGTCCACCCTGGCCTTGGACACTGCCAGGGATCCAGGGGCAGCCACAGCTGCTCTGGGCACCCTGTGCCAGGGCCTCCCCACCCTCACAGGGGAGAATTCCTTCCCAGTATCCCAACTGACCCTGCCCTCTGGCAGTGGGAAACCATTCCCTGTGTCCTGTTGATCCCAAGTCCCTCTAGCCCAGCTGAGCACAGCCAGTGCTGCTCCCCTGGCAAGGGTTGGATCAGGAGCACCGAGGTCATTCTGAGAAGGAGATTTGCCCATGGGAGGAGGAGGCAGCTCAGGCCTGGCAGTGACACCTAAAGGAGCTGGAACAGTCTGGGTGTAACCTCAAAGTCATCAATCACAGCAGGTGCCTCCGATTTCATGAATACAAAAGCCCTTCCAATTTATTCAAATTAAATAATGTGGCAACAGCCTGGACAGGAATAACAGTGATGAGCCGGCCTTACTCACCTCAGGATTTCATCAAGGTCTGTCTCACCTGGGACCCCACTGGCACCACTCCAGTTCCTCCTGTGTGCCCCTAAACTGGCATTAAACAAACCTATTTGGCTGCTGGGGCTGCTCGGGTGGCAGTGTTGGATTGTTGGTTGTTCTGGAGAAAAGGAGGCTCAGGGGGGCCTTTCTGGCTCCGCACAACTCCCTGACAGGAGGGGGCAGCCAGGGGGGTCAGGCTCTGCTCCCAGGGCACAGGGTCAGGACAAGGGGAATGGCCTCAGGCTGTGCCAGGGGAGGTTTAGGTTGGATATTGGGAAAATTTGTTCATGGAAAGGGTTGCTCAGCCCTGGCACAGCTGCCCTGGGAGGTGGTGGAGTCCCCATCCCTGGAGGGGTTTCAAAGCCCTGTGGATGTGGCACTTGGGGACAGGGGTCTTGGCAGTGCTGGGGAATGGTTGGACTCCATCTCAGAGGGATTTTCCATCGTTCTCTGATGAGAACCCTCAGGCTGAAGCCCCAGCAGAGAGGAGTCACCAGCACTGTTCACCCCCTGCAGTTCCTCTGCTGCCTCAGTTTCCTCCCAGCAGTGGGAGCTGCTCGTCACTGTCCCTGTGAGGTGGCACACGCCAACACCTCCTGCTGCAGGGGCTGTGAGCTCTGTGTGGAGGGAGCTGCAGCAGGCACTGAGTCCTGCCTGAGTCACTCAGGTGTGAAGGCTGGACCAGCCTGAGTTTCCCCTAAAGCTCCCTCTGTCCCGAGCTGTGTTCCTGCCCTGTTCCAAGCTCATCCTCGTCCTGTTCCTTTCTCCTCCCATTCAGGGCTCTCCTGGCCAATTTGGATACAGCACCAGTGGAGCTGTCAGCGAGGCACAGGAGGACTATTAACATTCACAAATCTTCATGTAGTTCCTTATTATAAAGCAAATTAATTCCAGCCTGAGCCAAACCCAGCCCCAATGAGCAGCTGGGCAAACACATCCCTCACACTCCAAATGTACAACTCAGGCAAACACAGGCAGGGATGGAGCTCTGGGGGCTGGCACCTCCATCCCACCTGCCCCAAACTGCTGCAGACATCTCCTGCTCTGGCTGGGAGGTGAATGAAGGTCCTGAACGCCGAGCTGTGGTGGCATTTGGAGGCCCTGGGGGACAGCCCTTGTCCCCAGCTGGCCCCACAGGAGGGGGCAGGAGGCTCCTGCAGGTCCCACCTGCAGCTCCCGGCAGATTCCTGACACACCACAAGGGATTGAAAAATCCCCTCCCCTGGTTAAGTCTACTTCAACCCCCACCTCACACGAGTCATGCCTGCAGTGGGGATGCAGCTCAGGTTCTCTGGCTCTGGAAAACAGGATCCTGTCCTGTCTCACCCTCCAGCTGATGCTGAGCAAGGCAAAACACAACATGAGCTGGCCTTTGAGGTGATAAATTTATGAGTAAGTGTTTTAATCACCCATCTTACTCTCTTCAAAAGTTCCTGGGAAGGAAATGTCACCACCTGGATTTGGATGTGAACACTCAGTCCAAGTGTGCCAATCTCGTGGGGCTGAAAAGTTTGCAGCAGCCCAGGGTCACTGGGTCCAGGCATTGAAAGAGTTATCCTTTCCTCTTTCCACATCCAAAAAAAGGCAAGGGATGCATTCAGCAGATGCTGCTGAATCCTGCCCATGGCTGGAGGCTCCACAGAAGCATCTTTTATGCTTCTATGAAGAGCATCCAGCAAGACATTCTGTGAGTGGAGGAATGACTACACTGTGCTTTCCCAAAAAATAAATAAATCTAAAAAATCACTCCCTACACTCCTGCCCTGTCCCTCAGCACCCTTTCCTTTTCCATGCTGGGATAATTCTTGGAGGGCTGGGGAAGCAGCAAGGCAGTGACTGCCCAAGGGCTGGGGATGCTGAAACCCGCCATGATGGCTGAAGATTTCAGGGCTTGTCTCTTTAATCAAAACGAGTCATTTTCACTAAAAAGTCTCACAGAGAATGATCTTTACTACCTCTCTCCCTCACTGTCAAATCTCAGGATACAGCAGCCACATAAAGCTCCGTTTCCCTGGGAAACCAAGCTAAAAATAGTTGGGTTGGCTGGGGGGACTGGGCCGGGGGTTTGGAATTGCAGTCAGAGATGGCACCGGGGTCCAACGTCCATGGCTGGCCCTGCGTGTGAGGGTTTTCACCCCACGGAAATCCCACTGTCCCGGTGTCACAGCCTGCACAGGGACAGCTCAGCCCCTCCAGCTTCCCTGGGGATGCAGCAGGACTGGACACCATCCCTGGCCCAGGCTGAGCTTCCAGGGCTCTGTGGGGCCGGGGATGGCAGGAGCCCCCGGGCAGGGGCTGGACACAACCAGAGGTGGTCACCAGCAGCCTGGGGGGACCCGTCCCCACGGCGTGGAGGAGGTGACAGCCCAGATCCTGCTGGATCCACAGCTCAGCTTCTGAGAATCTGCTCCCACCAGCACCTCCGTGAGCACAGGAGCAAAGGAATTATTCCTGTGCCAGGGACTGGGGCTGGGGGGCTGAGGAGGTCTAAGGAGGGGTTGTCCAGAGAAGTTGTGGCTGCCCCAGCCCTGGAAGTGTCCAGGCCAGGCTGGACAGGGCTTGGAGCACCCTGGGACAGTGGGAGGTGTCCCTGCCCATGGCAGGAGTGGCACTGGATGGGTTTTAAGGTCCCTTCCCACCCGAACCATTCCCTGGTCCATGAACAGCACAGATGGGGTTATTCATTGTTTTTGGCTGTTCTCTACCTGTGCATCAAGGGAACATCACAGTGCTCTGTCCCTGCGAACACAAACACATTCCTGGGTGAAGGAAGGGTCCCCAGGCCCTGGCTGCAAACTGGGATTCCTGGAGGGGAGCCTGCCCAGGGAACACTCCCAAGAGGGTGGCACAGGGATGGAGCCATCCCTGTAAATCTTCCACAGCTGCCTTTGAGGCTGCCAGCAGATCCCAGGCTGGGGTGATGGAGAAGGAAAAACACCTTTCCTTCTCCCGTATCAGCTCAGCTGAGTTCACACAAGGAAAAGCACAAAAGGAAAAAATAATCATCTTTTGTGCATTTAATTCAGAATCTAATTACTTGGTATAAATCAGTCAGCTGGCTTCCACCTCAGCTTTACCATGTAACAGCCCATGAATCACAGCTCTGTTACAGGATGTATGGTGCCATTTAGATGTAAAAATGCTTTATGCAAGGCACCCTGTGGCCTGGGAATATTAATTTATACCACGGGCTCTGGTGGATGAACTGAAATTAAAGCAGATGAGGAGATAAGACACAACCCCTGATCAATGTCTGAAACTGAGGAACAGCCTCCGGGGGCTTTGTAAGGTGGAATCAGCCACTGGAGCTCAGGGACAGCTGGGACATGTGGAGATGGTGGCATTAAAACCCACTGGCTGTGACAAAGATTCTCTGGCCAACAACACCAGAGTGGTTTCCTTCCCTCACTTGCTCTGTGTCCTTCTCCATATTCCATTTACTCTTCCCAGATGAACTCCCATGGACACAGACATGGACAGAATATTCCTCACTGTAATCCCAACTTTCTCCCAGTGAGCCATGTTTTGTGGCAAGAACTTCTCTGGCAGCTCTTCCAGCCAGTCCCAGTTCGTGTCTGAGGTTTGTGAGGGCTGAGGGCTGTCCATGCCTGAGAACAGCACACACATCCCAATTTCCCTAAGGAGGCAGCAACACCCATTCCAAAGGCTCCAGACTCACTTTAGAAAGCTCAGCCATCACCTGGGGGTTATCCCAGCTGGAGGGGACACCATGGCCACCGACAGGAGACCCCAGGGATGAGTTCCTCCTCCTGAGGCAGCACTGAGCTGTTCCCGTGTCTCTGGCCCTGAGCAGCTCCTCCTCACCACTTAGAGGAGAACTGAACTTACAGCCTCATTTGGAGCCAGTGCCCTGGAGCCAGAGACTGAATTAATTTCCACAGATACTGAGTGGTTTCACAATTGGAGCTCATTCCCTCTTCTCCTGCCTCCTCCACGGTTACTGCCACCTCTGTGGGGACAACTCAGGGGCAAAGTCCTGCCCTAGGAGGGGAGCACAGGGCAGTCACCCAGAGCTGGCTGGGAGAGAATGGCAAATGTTCCCTCAGCACCTCCAATCCCCCAGCCAGCCTGTGAAAACAACCCCCAGTGCAAGAGTGTCGAGAAAACAGGAATTATCTGAATTATCCAGAGAATCACCTGAACTGCCCAGGGTAGGGTGGAATCCCCATCCCTGCCAGGGTTTAAAAGCTCTGTGGAAGTGGCACTTGGGGACAGGGGGCTGTGGTGGCCTTGGCACTGCTGGGGGAACAGCTGGACTCAGATCTTGGAGGGCTTTTCTGACCTGAATGTGTGATCCTCTGGACTGCAAGAACCTGAATTTGTTATTTACACCTAAACCCAGGGTTCTGCTCTAATAACACAGTTCCTGAGTGCCAGGAAATGCAGAAGACATGAGGCAGAGTTTATTTTATGCATTTTTATGCATGTGACTACGAATTCTGGTTGGATTCAAGGTCAGGGAATTCAGGCTGGCATGGAAACACAGCCTGCTCTGTGTGACTGAGGAGTGAACCCAGAAGGACTCTGGAGTCACTAGAAAAGAACATTTTAGGTGTGAGCCCTCATACAGTAGATTCCTACATCATCCTGATATTCATGGAATTACAGAACCATGGAATGGTTTGGGTTGGAAGGACCTTAAAGCCCCTCCAGTGCCACCGCTGCCATGGCAGGGACACCTCCCACTGTCCCAGAGTGCTCCAAGCCCCGTCCAGCCTGGCCTGGGACACTGCCAGGGATGTGCCATGATATTCTTTGCAAAGGTAGGATTAATTTACCATTCCATGGACACACTCAATCATAAATTCACAAATTACAGCAAACACAGCCCCATCCTTCCCAACCACACCAGTGCAGTGTGAGTAGGAACATCCAAACCTTCCTCTAAATGAATTGTAAAGGGGGAACTCAGGAAGACTTGAGAGGTGCAATTAAAAAGTTGGAGCAAGTCCAGATGAGACCACAACGATGCTCTGAGGGCTGAAGCCCCTCTGCCTTGGAGCCAGGCTGGAAGAGCTGGGGGTGCTCACCTGGAGAGGAGAAGCTCCAGGGAGACCTCAGAGCCCCTTGCAGGCCCTAAAGGGGCTCCAGGAGAGCTGGAGAGGGACTGGGGACAGGACACAGGGAATGGCTTCCACTGCCAGAGGGCAGGGATGGATGGGAGATTGGGAAGGAATTGTTCCCTGTGAGGGTGGGGAGGCCCTGGCACAGGGTGCCCAGAGCAGCTGCGGCTGCCCCTGGATCCCTGGCAGTGTCCAAGGAGCACCCTGGGACAGTGGGAGGTGTCCCTGCCATGGCAGGGGTGGGAATGGATGGGCTTAAAATTCCCTTCCCACCCAAACCATTCCATGATTCTATGAAAATGCAAAATGCTGATGAGCTCCCATCGTGCACCGCAAACCCATTTACAACAACCCTACAAAAAACGGACCAGAGAAGGTGTAAAGCATTTGTTAAATAAATAATCACCTCCGCTGGAGTATTTTCACCAGGAGAAAAAAAAAAGCTCAACGCAAGCCTTTGATAACACAGCTCAGACTCTCCAGGAGAGAGCTAAAAGCCTAATTTTCCTGAAAAACACACAGAAAAATTATCAAAAGATAAAGGCATCCCATGATTTAATGGCATCACTTCAAACAATGGCACTGCCTGCAGTCAGAGCACAAAGCAGGGAGACCAAAAATGGGAATAATACATCACAAGTGGGGGAAAAAAAGGAAGTCTAAATGATGCAATAAAAAATAAACCACGTCTTTGAGAGACTCCAGCTAAACAAGAGAGGGGCCACGTTTTGCATTCATTATCATTCCAGCAGCAATTCCCTGGAGACTCAGCCAGCAGCACTGCAGCACACACCAAAGCAGCAGGAGGAAAGAGCATTTTAAGTAGGTCACCAGTAAATATGATCACGATGGAGCTTTTTTTGTTGTTGTTTTTTGTTTGCTGTCAGTCACTGGGGCCCTTAACTGAGGGAAATGCTGGAGAAGGAGAGGAGCGATGGAACAGCAGCGAGGTGGGCAGAATTCCAGGGGAAAATGTGTGGCAGCTTCCTGAAAGCAGCTGTGTCCTCCTGGGAGCACCACCAGCACCACACAGAGCTGCTGTGGGCTCCCAGCACGGAACTGGGTGTGTAGAGGGAGGATAGGGAACGTGGGGAAATGCAGGTGGGATTTTAAGGCCCGGGGATTTAATGGAATCAGAGCATTATCCTCTTTCCTTTCAGATTTCTTTTCCCACCTGTCAGGATTTTTGTGGTGAGGAAATCAACCTCAAAGCACCTGTCCCAGTGACTCCCTGCCCAGTTCTACAGTGGGGTTTGAGAGAAAGGAAGGAAGGAAGGAAGGAAGGGAAAAAAGAAAGAAAGAGAGAGAGAAAGGAAGGGAAGAAAGAAAGAGAGAGAGAGAGAAAGAGAGAGAGAGAGGGAGAAAGGGAGAAAGAGAGAAAGAAGGAAAGAAAGAAGGAAGGAAGGAAGGAAAGAAGGAAGGAAGGAAGGAAGGAAAGAAAGAAAGAAAAGAAAGAAAGAAAAGAAAGAAAAGAAAGAAAAGAAAGAAAAGAAAGAAAAGAAAGAAAAGAAAGAAAAGAAAGAAAAGAAAGAAAGAAAGAGTAAGTCCAGACTGCCCTTTGGAGCTCTGGGGAGCGTCCTGTGCTGTGTAGGGACGGGACAGAGATGGGAAAAGGAGGGGGAAGATGCCTGTGGAGGAGCTGCCTCCTCTGGGCCGTGCTGGGAGGCCCAGGGAGGGCAGCAGTCCCGGCCTGAGCGGCCACTCTGCCCCAGGACAGTGCCCCATTCCCAAAGCCATCCCTGCCCCTTCCCTGCCTGCAGCACTCCTGATCCAAATGCTCCGTGTCTGGCGCAGGATCCCCCTGCTCCAGAGCAGGAGCCCCGTTTGGGGGGTGACTCCCCCAGCCCTGCACCGGCACTGGCAGGGCTCAGCTGGAGCAGGAGCTCCCAGAGGGGACAGAAGGGGGAACGAAGGCAGAGCCCAGCTCGGTGTCACTGTCAGTGCTGCTGTTTGACACCCAGGTTTGCACCTCTTCATCCTGCCCCGAGAGCCAAAGCAGAACTTGGCTCTGAGCCTTGGCTGGGGGGGCTGGGAGCAGCCCCGTGCTGGCCCTCACAGACACGAGCAGGGAGGGACATTTAGAAACTGATGCTGCTAAAAAGCTGGAGCATTTCAGGAGTTTCCTGGCATATCTGTCTGTTCTCCATGCCTGGTGCATATCCAAAGCTCCTTCCAGCCCAGCAGTCCCCAGGAGTTGGGAAGGAAACCAGGCCAATAACAGAAAAACTCATCCCCCTGTGGGGCAGAGCCCAGCCTGGGATGGATCCGAAGGTGGAAGCACCAGGTGCTCTTTGGGCTTTTCCTAATTTGGTTTTTGCCACCTGAATTGCATTTCCCTCTCAGCACTGCAGCTCCCAAATGAAATCCTTGAAGGAAAGGATGAAATGGGATGAAATCTGCAGTGAAAGCCACTCCCTGCACACCCATTCCAGCCACAGACTGTGGGGAGGTGAGGGGCCCTCAAATAAACTTCTCCCTGTGCCTGCAGGGGTAACAAACCCCAAAGTTGGACTTGATGATGCTCCTGGGTCCAGCTCAGGATATTCTGCGATTTTGTGACCCCATGATGCTCCTTGTGCCAACTACTCATCAACCCAGTGAGCACGGCAGGAGAAAAAGGCTCATTGTTCTCCCTGGGAGGGGCTGTGGGCCGAGCACCCTGGAGATGCTGGAGGCATCTCTGACTGCAGGAACCCCACGGGGACCCCAGGAAAAAGCAGGAATCCCACATGGATGGGCAAGAAAAGGTAGGAATCCCACTGGACCCTCAGGATAAGGCCGGAACCCCACATGGACCCTCAGCAAAAGGCAGGAATCCCACATGGATCACCAGGAAAAGGCAGGAACCGCACATGGATTGCCAGGAAAAGGCAGGAATCCCACATGGACCCTCAGGAAAGGCAGGAATCCCACATGGACCCTCAGGAAAAGGCAGGAAGCCCACATGGATAGGCAAGAAAATGCAGGAATCCCATTGGGCCCTCAGGAAAGGCAGGAACCCCACAGGGAGCCCAGGCTGCACAGCCCTGCCCTGCCCTATCAGCCTGGGGCCAGCAGCACTTTTCCAGGCCAGATCCTTTAATGTGACATTTTCCACCATGGAATTTTTCATTTTTTTTAAAAGCACCTCGAAGGGATCCCACAGCTCAGAGCCCAGCACAGGAACTGGGAATAACACAATTCCCAGAGCACTCCTGGGATTTAAACCCCATGCAGTGCCACCTCTGCCATGGGCAGGGACACCTCCCACTGTCCCAGGGTGCTCCAACCCCGTCCAGCCTGGCCTTGGACACTGCCAGGGATGGGGCAGCCACAAATTCTCTGGAAAAACTGTGCCAGAGCCTCCCCATCCTCACTGTAAAAAGCTTCTTTATGTGGGGAAAAAAATATTGGGTTTTCCACACCAGCACTCCCCTCTGTTTCCCCCCTCCCCTCACTTAATTCAGCACTAAAACCTCCTATTTGGGTAATAAATTATTACACCCAGCTCCCCAGCTCTGGGCAGGAGCAAAGGCTCTCAGCCTGACTCCAGGAACAAAGCAGATTCACAGGGAAATTTGCCTCGGCTCATCCTCAATGCATCTGTTTTCAAAAGGGGGGAAAAAGCAATGTTTAAGCAACAGCAAATCAAAAGTGATTTAAGGATCTGAAGGGCTGAAACGAAGCCAACACATTAAAACTCACCACAAAATTACCATAACTGCACTTATGCAAATCTTTCTTATATGACATAAAAAACCCAGCACAGCTGAATTTGGGAATTTGGCAGAGCCAAGGGGAACGAGGAGAGCCACGGCCCAAAGACACTCAGAAATCTGGGTAAGAAATGATGACCTGGGGTAGGAGGATTTGGACGGAGAGCAATACCCCAGGCTCAGCAGATTAAGTTGATCTACTTCAGTTTTATACAGGAACATGATTTTTTTCCAGCCTGATTTACAGCACGAGCCTTAAACCTTCAGCTCACAGATTCACTTCTGTATCTGGTGCAAAAAAACAAGAGAAAAGCTCTAAAATCTGTCAAGAAATAAACGGCTTTGCCTTGTTTTTCCAATACAGCCACATTTAAATTCTAATTTATTTGACCTCAGCTTCAGAATGAATCGTTGGGAGCCAATATTTTTGCCAAATATTTAGTACCTAACTAAAAATGTCCTCAGACATTTCCAAAAATGCCAAGCCCCAAGCTCAGGGGCTTCAGCACATCCAGATTTTATTAGTGAGATTCTCCACACCAGCCAGAAAAACCCCAAACCCAACCTCCCCTCTCAGCATAACACTGGAGTTATGTGGAAAGTCACTAATTGGAATCACTAAATAGACTGAAGTCACTAAATAGAATCATCTTCTGTGATCCCAGTGACTCCTGACAGAGCAACCACAGAAACACCAAAGCCTTTTGGAGAACTCAGATCTGAGCTCAGGAGATGCAATGAGCTGGGCCAGAGGAGAAAGGAAGCTGAAAAGAGCAATTTTGGCTCTGCTGAAGATGCCACAGAGCAGAAGAGCAGGAAAGCTTTGTTAATATGAATTTCCATGATCCTTTGTTTTATGTAAGAATACAAAAAGTGGCTGGAATATTTCTGATGAGGCTTATCAAATATCCAATCTATTAATAAATATAAATATTTAATATTCTCTTGAATGTTAAATATTTAAGAGAAAACCACATCTTTTCCTTATTGTTTCAAACATGCCCAACCTACTGATCCTCTCTATTTTATTAAATTTCCGTCTCTCTAAAAATATTAAGGCCTTGAAAACCATTGCTGTCCTCTTTTTCACAGAAAGCTCTTTGGGACTGATACTCAGAGCTCTCTCCAAGCTGAAGGAGTGCAGTTAAAAGGAAAAGCTTTTCCTAAGCTTGGCTCAGGGATCCCATGGAGCAGACACCAAGACCTTTACCAGGAATAATGAGGCCCAAACTGGGAAACCAAGGTGGGAAACCCTGCCTGGAGTGCCTCACTGGGAACAAAGGGGCTGCACAACTCCCGAGGATATTTCAGCATCACCCACGAGCCGTTTGTCATGTCTGAAGCTTTGTGAGCAGCTCCTGGTGCTGCCAGCCTGGCCCAGCCCCTTCCCACAGCCCAGGGAGGACCCAGGGAGCGGCTCCGGGCTGGGATCCCGCAGCAGAGGGAGCAGAGGTGCTGAACACTGAACACAGCAGAGGCTGCACCAGTTGGGAGCTTTGTGCTGACACCAAAATCCATCTGCACCCGTTTGGGCCCAAACCTGGCTGTTCACAGCAGCAGCTCAGGCCACACCCAGACTGTGGCTGGGGGCATCATCCCTCCCATCCCTGCCATCCCTGCCATCCCTCTCCTGGGGCTGTTTCCCAACTCAAATTCCCTCTGCCTCAGCACACCACCTGCCAGGCACACGGCACGAATCTCAACCCCTCCCCAAATCCACCCAGAACATCCAAGTGTTCTGTGGCTGAGCTTTGGGACGTTCCCAGCGCCCGGCCTGCGGTGCCAGGGCAGCTGCTGGGGCAGCCGGGCTGTGCCAGCCTGGCCAGGATGGAAACAGAGCCCAGGGAGGGTGGCCCAGGCAGGGCCATGTGCTCAGGGCGTGGGAGGCTCTGGAGCTGGGCCAGGGGAACGAACCCACAGCGAGATCAGGACACCCTGCACTGGTGTGAGCACACACAGAACCCACCCGGGGGCTGCTGGGCACAGCCCTGCCCAGCACCCCTGTCCTGGGCTGACCCCACAGTCAGAGGGGCACCAGGGACAGAGATGCACCCGGGCTCAGGTGAGACCCCACCTGCAGAGCGGCCCCAGCACAGGAGGGACCTGGAGCTGCTGGAGAGAGGCCAGAGGAGGCTCCAGGATGAGCAGAGGGATGGAGCAGCTCTGCTGGGAGAGCTGGGATTGTTCAGCCTGGAGAGGAGACCAGGGGTGACCTCAGTGTGGCCTTGCAGGGCCTGAAGGAGCTGCAGGAAACATCGAGACTCCAAGGGCCTGGAGTGCCAGGACACAGGGAATGGCTTCCCACTGCCAGAGGGCAGGGATGGATGGGAGATTGGGAAGGAATTTTTCCCTGTGAGGGTGGGGAGGCCCTGGCACAGGGTGCCCAGAGCAGCTGTGGCTGCCCCTGGATCCCTGGCAGTGTCCCAGGCCAGGCTGGACGGGGCTTGGAGCAGCCTGGGACAGTGGGAAGTGTCCCTGCCATGGCAGGGGTGGCACTGGATGGGCTTTAAGGTCCCTTCCCACCCAAACCATTCTGGGATTTCAGGATGAAGCAGAGGATTTTGGGCTATGTTTGTACCATCCAACACTTTTTAGAAGACACTTCCTGCTTCTGTCAGGTTGTTAATGGGGGCAGGGTGATGGTTCATGGAATCACAGAGTCATTAAAGCTGGAAAAGACCTTTAAGATCATCGAATCCAACTGTCAATCCAGCACCACCACCACACTCATCACTCAAGTGCCACATCCACATGGTTTTTGAACATTTCCAGGAAAAGAAAAAAGTGTGGATTCATGTCAAACTTTCCCAGCGTTGAATGAACGCCGAGAGCTGTGGTTCAAGACTGGAACTAATAATTTGTGACAATGAATACCCTGAGCAGAGCCCAGAGCCAGAAAAGGAGGAGGTTTGTAAGATGAGAAACTTCCATTTTCCTATTCCCACATCACTCCCTGTGCTGGAGGAAACCCCCAGTTCCCAGCACCAAAAGGGAAGCTGGACTGGGAAGAGCAGCTGTGGGGTGTAGGATGCAGGAATTCCAGATGCTCAGGGCTGGTTGCCTTAATTGCTTTAATTTCTAATCATAAATGTCTCAAGGAGAGCAGGGAGATGGACAGAGCCTCATAAAATGACAGAGAATATGTCAAAGGCTCTAAAATATTAAAATGTTCATATTTAGGGGTCTGAGGCTTCTGAAACCCTGAGGGAGAAGCAGAAGGAGGAGGAGAAGGAGGAGGAAGGGGAGGAGCAGGAGGAGGAGGAGGAGGAGGAGGATGGCTTTGAATTTTCACCTCTTCTGACAGCCTCAATGCTGCTTTTCCCCCCAGACCACAAAAAAATCCAGTGTCACCCTGGTGCTTTAACTTGTCCAAGGATGGAAAGGATTCACCTGTTTAACCCAGCAAATCCTTTAGATGGAGACAGGGAATGAACTGGGAAACTCAAAGAACTCTGAAATAGGCCAGTGAGAGCAAACATAATTTGTAGTAAAATCACACTGGAGTGGGTGAGCTGGAGAGTACCTGTGACCACTGGAGAGCATCTCTGGGTCACTGAAAGGATCTTTGGCCACTGGAGGGGATTTTTGCACCTCTGGGAGCACCTTTGGGTCACTGGAGAGCACCTCTGGACACTGAAGAGGAGTTTTGGCTCACTGGAGATCGCCTTTGACTCACTGGGGATCTATTTCCACAGGAATTACAGTTACTGAGGAAACCTGGCTCCAAATTCCCAAAGCAATCCATGATTTTTGTGTGCCCTGGGGAAGACTTCCCAAACACAAAACGGTTCCAGGAAACACCAAGGGACCAACCATGGGAATATCAATCTCCTTCTGTACATCAACCCCAATAACTTCATTTCTGCCAAGAGCTCCCTCCCAGGAGGACCCTGGACACGGAGCTTCAGCACCCAGGAGCTGCTTAGGGAAGCGAAAGCACCAAAGGAATGCTGGAATAAGGGATAAAAAGGAATAAAACTGAATCCTCTTTCCAGAGAGTTTTGGACAAAATCGGTGCTAACACACAAGGGTAGCAGGGCACAGGCAGATGAGGGAAGGAAAAACTGAACCATGAACCTCTTTGGACTCAAAGAAAGGCCATGAAACACCATAAATTGTTACTATTTCTGTTATCAGACACAAGAATTGACTTTAGATGCAGAGGCCGGGACTCAAATAAAGGATTCACATAAACTCATGGGCCTGGTGAGAGCCCAGACCCCTCCCTGAGCTCGTTGTGTTCTCAATATCACAAATCCAGGACTGAGGGAGACAAATGTTTTTTTCCACGTCAGGAACACATTGAGAAGTGTAACAAAAAGCTGCTTTTCCACGGGAATGTGAGCTGGGGAGGCTTCCCTGGCCAGGGACCCACTCAGAGCCACAGAATGAGCAGCAGTGAGAAGAGCAGTTTCAAGGAATGGAATGATCCTCTTCCGATTCCATAACGAGTTCCCTTCCCACAGGACAAGTGTTTGGAGAAACTCAGTTGCAACAAGAGTTTTCCAGAATGTGAAAGAATTAAACCAGAGACAGAGTCTCATCACGTAATTCCACCTCTCCATGCCTCGGAGTCACTCAAAACAACAAACCTTTCATTTGTTTTCCCAAGGAAAACTCATTTCTCAACCCAAGTTACAACTGTGAGGTGGACAGAGGAATTCCCAGAGCTGATCATGGGGGAATCATGGAATGGTTTGGGTTGGAAGGGACCTCAAGGATCACCCAGTCCCACCCCTGCCATGGGCAGGGACACCTTCCCGTACCCCAGGGTGCTCCAAGTCCCGTCCAACCCTATAAACACCACAAACCAAAGGTAAATCTCAACTAAAACCCAGAAAATTTTTTTTGAAGTTGCAAAGACAAGCCAAGAGAATTAGGCAAAGTTTTCCAGTTTGTTCATTTTCCCATTTATTTTGCATAAAGAAACTGTTTCCCTTTGCCTCTGTCCTCCTGCAGGGTTGAGTACTTGGTGCTTAAAAGCTGCTACCTGTGGGTTCAGGCTGCCCCCAAAACCCAGCAGAATTTGCGTAAAAATGGATTATGATTTAAAATGTAGGAGCCCCCTTAGCCCCGGGCTGAGTCTGGACTCCTCCTTCTTCCTTTGTCCCAAAAATCCGACATTAACATCCCCATGGTCCCCTACACAGAAGATGCTCCTGGTTTAGCTCCCTGAATCTCAGCAGCTGATCAAGGTTTCTAGCAGAGAAAGGTAAACAGCTTTGAAAGAGGGGAACAATCTTAAACTGATTAAAATCAGCCCAGTTTCGATAGGAAAAAGCATCTTTACATGACAAATTGAACGTTTAACCCCTTGCCTGATTCCTGGGCCTGAGCAAAAGGTTTGTCTCTCCATATGAGTGGAAAAAAAAATCAAATAAAAAATCTTGAATCCATTTTAATCAAATGATTTGTGTTCCAGGCCAGGCTCATCACTGAGCTGAGCATTTTTTCCCTAAACAATAAAAATCACTGCAAGTTGAATCTCCTCTGGCTCTGTTTACAGACAGCACCAAAAAGGTACCAAGTGCTCCTGCTCTTGCACAATGGGCTGAAAATGGGTATTTATGGGGTGTTTGTCTCCGTCTCTGTGACAAACCCCTGAAAATGGATATTTACAGGTTGTTTGTCTCCATCTCCCTGACAAACCCCTTCGCATTCAGACTAAATAACAAAATCACCCCTGAGCATCACCTCAAGCAGCACCTCGGAGATAATGGCAGCGTTTAAACCCTCGCACCTCATCGTGTTTGCAGGGAGCTTTCTTTGCCACCACTGCTGCAAAGTGCAGAACACCAGAAAAAAACTGTCTGTGAGTTCTTCTCTTTGTACCAAACAGATCCAAATCTCCCCAGATCGCTGCAGTTCTGGGGAGGCTTTACCTGGCAGGCATTTCCGCAGCGCAGGGGTGAGGGCAGTAACGCCTCATCCCCAGGTTTGAGCAGTTCCAGTTCTGTGGCTGAAGCTTTGAATAGCACGGAAGCAGTCAAAGTGCTCCTTTTTTCCCCTCGAAAAGGCTTTTCTGAATGCGCTGAGGTGCCTCCTCCAGCCCCGGCTCAGCTTTGGGTTTCCCTACACCGACCCCAAGGGCTGAGCAGCCTCTGGTGACCCCACGAGGTGTGACCCCACTGAGGGGGGACCCCACTGAAATGTGACCCCACAGAGGGGTGACCCTATTGAAAAAGACACCAAGTTTAAAATTGTTGCCTCATAACTTTAGTCAGGTTTGTTCACCTTTGCCCCGGGGGAAGGGAACTGAAGCTTCTTTCCAGGGCATTGTTCCACCTGGCGAGGCCTGATGGGTTTAACATCTCAGCAGGCTGGGGAGTGACTCAAAGGATACCCAGAGAGATAAAGGCCATCAGCAAACATCAACGAGCATTGCTCCAGACACTGCCCCATGGAATGGTTGGGGACACCTGGTCCAGTAAAGGCTGATAAGGAAATCAAGGAGTGAGCACCTAATTAACCTCAGAGGCCAAGAAACCAGGGTCCAACAGAAAACCAAATACTAAGAAATACATAACTCAGAACCAATGAACATTAAACCGATGGATCTCTATCGGGATTTGACTGTATAAAGTTTAAGGGAAAGTCCTGTAAAACTCATGTGTGATGGAATGATTTTCTCTGCACACCCGGGCTATGTGTGGATGAAATTATTTCTGTTGCACATCCTGGCCAGAAATAAAGTAATGCCTTGATTCTCTAACACTAAAAATGTTGTTGGAGAGCTTTTGTTTCTCCCGCAGTTTTCGGTGACAAAAGTGTCCTTTTTTTCCCCTCAAAAAGGCTTTTCTGAATGCCCTGAGGTGCCTCCTCCAGCCCTGGCTCACCTTTGGGGTTCCCTACACCCCAAGGGACGAGCAGCATCTGGTGACCCCACCGAGGTGTGACCCCACTGAGGGGGGACCCCACTTCTCCCCTCCCAGGCTCCTGCTCTGCTCAGAACTCAGCAGAAACCTCTTTACTCCCAGCTGTATCCCCATGTGCTGAGGGAGGCACAGAGGTGTTTTGGGATGTATGGAAGCTGTGTATGGACACCTGAGAAAACTGGGCACCTTCCACCAGAGCTGTGCCTGTTCCACCTGGTTTGGAAAGGGTGCTGGCACAGATTTCCCCCAGGTTTTTTTACTCCTATGTACATAAATGGACATACACAGAATTTCCTACGTTTTATTTATACATAAAACCATAGTTTTCCCCAAATTCTTGCAGATATTCTGGGAACTGGCACAGGGTGCCCAGAGCAGCTGTGGCTGCCCCTGGATCCCTGGAAATGTCCAAGGCCAGGCTGGAGGGGGCTTGGAGCCCCTGGGACAGTGGGAGGTGTCCCTGCCATGGCAGTGGTGGCACTGGATGGGCTTTGAGGTCCCTTCCACCCAAACACTCCACGATTCTGTGATTCGTGCCTATGCATGGATATACATGGATTTTCCCCAATTTAATGTATTTAATTTATGTATAAATTGCACCTGCACATTCACATTCCTGAGTTACACTGACACACGTGTGACACTGAATCCAACACCCAAACCTCTCCACTTCCCCAATCTAAGAATTGCTGCCACCTCACTCATACCGTGAAATGCAGGGATGGAGCACAAGGACAGCACTGAGGGCAGGTGGAAGGGAAAGGCAGGGAATGGGACTTTCCTGAGGATCAGCAGGAGCCCTGTGTGGAGCAGGACCTGGAGCCAGAGCCCTCGTAGTGTGAGATCCCCTGTCTGACATCCCCCTCTATGAGATCCCCTGTCTGAGATCCCTCTGTGTGAGACCCCTCTGAAATCAATCCCTCTGTGTGAGATCCCCCTGTCTGAGACCCCTCTGTGTGAGATCCCTCAGTGTGAGATCCGTTGAGATCCCTCTGTGTGACACCCTCTGTGTGAGATCCCTCTGTGAGATCCCCCTGTGTGCATTCCTGCTCCATCAGTGCCAACGCTCCAGGGCATGGCCCCAGAACCAAGGAAAATGAATCCAGGGCACACTAATGATTAAAATTGGCTGACAGGCCCCAAAGCACAATGGAAAATACCAAATTATCCTCAAGCAAGTGATTTTCTGCTGGAGTTCTGCAGGGTTGCTTTTGACTGCTCTTTTAAGTCCCCCTACCCTCCAGGAATCCTGGAAGGAACCCAAGGGCTGCGGCTGCAGCCGAGGTGGGGATCAGGGAACAGAAAGGGCTGAAGAGCAGGGCAGTGACTCCCTGATCCCAACACGGAGGCAGCCAGACACAACAAACCCTGCCTGCCCCCAGCGGGCTGGGAATAACCCCTGGGAGCAGGGGAACAGAGCCTGGGGACAGGATGGGCCCTGGGCACCTTCCCTGGGGACACCTGAGCTGCCTGAGCACCCCCAGGGGTCGTCACCCACACGGAGGGGGCCTGACACAGGTGGGAGCCACAGGATGGGGAGAGCACAGGGAGGTGACCACAGCTGGGTCATCTCAGGTGAAGGGCACCAGGAAGTCCTCAGTGCCCTGCACTGATCACCCCAGACATCTTCTAGAGCCTGAGGGGCCGTGAGGATGTAAAAATGGAAAGGGCAAATAGAACCCTTCCCTTTTACACTCACCCCTGTCCTCCAAGAGCTCCTCAGGTCCCTTTCTCCCGAGCCCCAGCACCTGCAGGGACACCGTGGCCACATCCAGAGCTCCCAGAAGCTGCTCCCTGCCTTGGCACACCGAGGACGAGGGCACTGGGTCACCTCAGAGCACCTCTGCTTCCTGCTGGGCACCCAGGGCAGAAACACGAGCCAGATTTCACAGTGCTCCTGCAAGGCACCACTGGATCTTCCCAGCTATTCCAGGCCCTCCCTGGATCCCAGCTCTCCTGGGCTCTGGCAGGAGATGCCCATCCCTGAGGTGGAGACAGCCAGGAAACTCCCAGGGGAACTCAGGCTCAGGACACTGCAGGCAGACATGAACTTACTGTGGTCACTACACCAACACCTCATCCAGCTTCCCACTATTCCTATTGGGACTTCAGCTGCACTGTGAAAAACCCCAAATCCAGCTGACTTAGTAGAAGTGTGACTCAAACTCCTGTTAACTCCATTAAAAATGTTACAGCTCATAGAAGCCTCGTGTTGGTTTTCCACTGTATAAACACTTGTTTGTGAACCATGATCTCAAAGTAAGACAATTCCTACCAGGAATAACTTTTAAAAGACACAGCTCCATGAAGCTTTCATGGGTGATGCAAAGAAAGGTGAACTCAGGCAAAACATTCCCAAATGTGAAGCCTTTGTGCTCAAAAGCAGCTGCAGAATGCAGCACTGAGTGGTGTCACCTCTGTAATTGTTCTAAAATGTCCAAGCTATTTCTTGCTGAAAATGTCCAAAATTCCCAAATTGTCAGCATTGAAGTTCCCAGTTCAAAGAGTTTGGAATAAAAAATAAAACCTGATAGAAAGCATCTGAATGAGCAGGTTTGGGTGTCCCCAGCACAGGTGACACCAGCAGCCTCCTCCTCCCCTTTCCTCCTCACCCAGAACACTGAATTCCTGTGATTTTATTACACAAACAGCTAAAGGATCATTTCCTACCACCCCCACACACCCACAGGTGCCTGTGACACCTCAGCCCTGCTGGAACCTCCCAGCAGGGATTCAGGATGGCTGCTGAGAGGGCTGGAAATTGCTTTGAATGTTCAGGGAGAGCTCCGTAACCCACGGGAGCTGCTCCCACACCCCGGGAGCTCTTAAACCCCGCTGTGGGTGGGATCTTCCCCAGAAACCAAACCTTTAGGCTCAAGATTTTCCTGCTGGCTCCAGTCTTTGCTCACAGCAAGCACCTCCTCAGGCAGGACAGAGAAACCCGAGCCCTGCCAGGGGCACACGACCCGCAGCTAATCCCGGTTAATGAGGAATTCCCTCAGCCCCTCTCCAGCAAGGGGTCAGCTAATCCCATTCACTGACAGGAGTTTTTGACTCCAGGAAAATGGAAAGTGATGGAAAACATGAATATTTCCTTCTGTTTTGATTTGCAGCCATTGCTTTGAAGAGGCAAACCATGACATTGAGATATTTGAAAAGCTAAATGCAAATTGTGCTGTGCACTGTCCTTCATGCAGGAACTTTTATTGGATGTTGGAGAAAAATGGGCTTCTAGAGCAGCTCTCCCCTTTAACCAGCTGTGCTGAGATTTGTCATTTGAAGCACTAAAATAATGCAAATATTGTGTTAAGTGGAGCTGATCAGCACATAAATGTGTTTAACTGCCATTGTCCTACAGACAGTGATTAGATTAAACCTAATTCTTTTTAAAGATAGAAATGTCATTGTTAAAATCAATGCAAGAAACTGAAAATCAGCAGTTTACACCTTCAGGAGAAGGGTGCAATACTTCAGGCTGGTCACAACGTCCTTTGTTAAGATGAAGCACCTGGGGCTGAGGGTGGGGGACAGGTGACACCAGGGCTGCTGCTTGGGGACCCATCTGAGCAGAAGGAACAGCAATTTTGGGGAACTGGACACTGAACACGGGAGCTGGAGTGTCCCCAACGGTGTCACAGCCCTTCCCCACATCAGAGACCTGGCAAGGCCACCTGAAGGTGATGCTGGATGGAGGAACTCCAGGGACTCCCAGGATTCCCAAATAAAGAGCATTGCTTTGCAGAATCTCCTGAGCCTGCAAGAGCAGCTGCCTTTGAAATCAAATGATGTTTAGGTAAAAGCAAAACCAGAGAATGTTTTCTGTTCTTTTGCAGCACTGAATTTCCCCAAATAAGTCACACCAGTGCTGAGAATTCATTCCCAAGGGACTCAGCCCCTGCCTCCAGCAGCACGGCCAGGCCTGAACCTCACATCGAGGTAGTGAGATGGGGCTGGAGCAGCACATTCTTCTTGAATTCATGGAAAAATACCCTAAAGTGACCAAAATTCCCTCTCATTTTCCTGGCACTCACAGCTCTATATGAACATTTACCTCTAAAGACTCCACTTTCTCAGTCCTGTGGAGCACATGAGCACAAAGCCAAGGCTGCAGGTGCTGAGCAGCACCATTCCTCCTGGGAATCTCTGCTGGAGGAGCCAGGAAACAACCCAAAGGTCTCCTCACCCCACACCCTGCTCCTCCCCAGAGTTCCTTCATGTGGCTGCTGTGGGCAGCCTGGCATTCCTTCCTGGGACACAGGTGACTCTTGCTGCTCCAGGAGCCCAATCCCGGACATCCCCGGACCTGATCACCAGCTCTGGCTCAGGGATTTACAGGACACACAGACTTCAGGGAGCAGAGACGACGTTTCACAGCTCAAGCAATAAATCACCTGCTGGTACTGGGCAAAGAAAACCTCCATCCTTATTCTAAATGGGAAGGGTTTGGCTGTAGGGAGCCCTCAGCAGCTACTGTGACACACCCCAAGTGCATCCCCAGTGATCTTTGTCCCCCAAACCCTCCTGGCTGTCACACACACAGGGAAGGCAGAAGAGGCAACAAAGTGTTGAAGGTAAAAAGTGTGGCCCAAAAATGCCAGGAGAAAAGGTCACTCTGGTATTCCAGGACTGAGTGAAGGAACACAGCTCCAGCCCAGCACCATGATGACTCCAGGAATGACCTGGCACTTTGGAATGGGCTCCAGCAGCCCCAGCCCCAGCACTGACCTCTTGAAGTGACTGGCCAGGACTCCCACGAGCTCCCCGATCCTGCTGTCGTTGGAGGGGTCGTTACTGAAGAGACAAACAATGAGATCTTTGTTGTCTTTGGTGTGGAACACCACCAGCTGGTCCTTTCCATTGGAGACACTCAGCCCCACCAGCTGTGGAGAGAAAGGAAGAGCAACGTTGGGTGTGCTGATATAAAATGTTGATGCCCCTGGATCCCTGGAAGTGTCCCAGGCCGGGCTGGACGGGGCTGGGAGCAGCCTGGGACAGTGGGAGGTGTCCCTGCCCATGGCAGGGGTGGCACTGCATGGGCTTTAAGGTCCTTCCAACCCAAACCATTCCATGATTCCCTGATTCCCTGTGTCTTTGCCACTGCCAGGCTGGGCCTCTCCTCTCCAGGATGCTCCCAACCTCCACCACGGAGCTGAGGGGGTGGCAGGGGGTGGTGCTCCCCCAGCAGCTGAGCAAGGTGGAAGGACAGTGGGTTTGTGGAACTCAGCAGTCAGGGAGGTGTGAGGGAGTGTCCCCACACAGCCTGGGATGGCTGTGAGCAGCTCCTGTGTCACTGCCGTGCCCCTCTCGCTCCCCAGGGCCATGTGGCACCCGCCAGGGATGGCACCAGCAGCTCTCCCAACAGCCCCAGGGAAAAGCTGTCCCCAGACCAGCCCTGGATGACACCACTGCAGCCCACACTCCTCAGGAGTCTGCCCAGCAACGTCTTCAAACCCACTCACGCTGGGGAACCAGAGGAGTCTGATGGCCTCAGGCTGTGCCAGGTTGGGTGGGATATTGGGGGAATTTCAGGGTGTCCAGCCCTGGCACTGCTGCCTGGTGCAGGGCTGGAGTCCCCATCCCTGGAAGTGTCCAAAAATCGTGTGGATGTGGCACTGGAGGATGTGGTTTAGTGCTGCTGCAGCTTGGCTGGACTTGATCATCTTAAAGGGTCTTTTTCAACCCCAACAACTCCGTGCCCTGTGATTTGCAGGTAACACAAGAATTGAAGAAGAATTTGAGTTGCAAACCCTGCAAAGCCACAATGATTCCCATGTTTAGGCACAGATGAGGTTTGGCTGTTCTGACAGAATAAAACAGTGTGGGGGGTTGGTTTGGGCTTTTTATTTTCTAGCATTTTCTTTGTTGTCTGTTAAGTAACTGCAATTACAATCCTCAAAAGCTTTGTCATCACCTCACTAACGAAAAGCAGGACATTTTTAGGAGGGGCAATCTGGGACCACAGGTTACTCAGACAAATATTAGAGAAAGCAAAAAAAAGGTTCTGTGCTGGGGAAACAAAGTGTGAGGAGGGCAAAAAAAGGGCCCAAAATACAGCAAAGCAGAGAAAGGAAAATAGAATAAAATAAATAGAATATAATACATGTGACAAAGTAAATAGAATAAAATAGAATAAAGAGAATATAATGAAAAAATAAAGTAAAATAAAATAAAATAAATTTAAATAAAATAAAATAAAACAAGAAAGGTGAAAGGATGATGAGTACAGAGTGAACACTGAAGACTTTCTCTGTCCATTAAAGGGCTCCTTTGTGCCATCCAGGGATTTGCAGGGAGAAACCCCATTCCCCTACAAGTGACAGGCACCCAGAAACCATTTTTGGGGAGATTAAAGCCTCATGATTCCCTTTTTGAAGGGAAAGGCTGCTGTGTCCCCCCAGCCCTGTGTGAGCACCAACCCAGCTGGAGATTCCCGACTCCTTCAGCCCCCAGATCCCATGGGCTCAGGCTGGTCCCTGGCTTTGCTTCAGCAGTCACAACATGTTATTTCCAAGGAAGCTGTTCCAGCAGCTCTGGATGCCTCACACATCCCAGAAAAGCCCAGCACAGCCCACAGCAGCGTGGTCTGTGCCCTATTTTTGGGATGAGACACCACACAAGGTCCAGTCCCTGGGATTTTGTTGGTTGATTACCCCAGGAACTGAAGGACAGCAGCTGCTGATCCTGGAACCCTGGGCAGGGCCCTCCTGCTACCAGTGGCACCAGCACAGGTGGAGTTTGTTCCCTGTTCAGGCTATTTTGGGGTTCTGAAATGTTTTCCAAACGAGCTCCACTGCATGCACAGGCATTAACAGCTGCCTGGCTTTATAGTGTCCCTTAAAATTAATTTGCATGCTTAAATACCCTCCTGTGAGCACAATAGCACCACAGGGACTGCTGCCATCAAGGTTTTAAATGTGCAGTGAGTGTGAAAGATGAACAAGTCGCAGTGTCGGATTTGAAAAGGCAATTTAAACATTAATTATTCAACAGAACCCTGTTAGGAGGCCAAGAGCCCTTCAAAATCTTCCCATTTCACCCCTCCCCATAAGACTCTGTGAGTGAATAAATGCAACACAAAAGAAATCATTTCAGACAAAGTGCTTATCTCAGTATTTACCAACACTAACACTGGCCCTGCTTGAAGAGCAGAAAAAAATCCTCAGCTTCTGCAGAACATCCTTTATTATGTTCACCACTGCAGCGGAGAGGTGGTTGAAGAGCCTTTCTGCTGCTTGGGTGCCTTTTAATTCCTCTCAGCCATTGCCTGTTTGGTTTTAATTCAGGTAAGAAAAGAAGGGAACTGTGAGTTGGTGCTTCTGAGGCAATGCCAGTGCTGGCACATGGAAGACCCACACAGAGAATCCCCCAAAGCAGCATCTGCACAGGGAGAAAGCAGCAGGGCTGGAGGGGAAGCTGTTGTTTGTCACGTGCAGAGAATGAGACATTCCTCACCCAGAGCCAGAGCATGGTTTGGGTGGGAAGGGACCTTAAGGATCATCCAGTGCCACCCCTGCCATGGCAGGGACACCTCCCACTGTCCCAGGCTGCTCCAAGCCCCATCCAGCCCGGCCTTGGGCACTGCCAGGGATCCAGGGGCAGCCACAGCTGCTCTGGGCACCCTGTGCCAGGGCCTCACCGCCCTCACCGTAAAAATCTCCTTCCTTCCTTCCATCTAAGTCAAATCAAACCTGGTTTAGTTTCCAGTCCTTCCCCCTGTCCCAGAGCAGAGCCTGGCCCTGTGCAGGGACAGGAGTGATTCCAACCATGTCCAGGCAAACCTGGCTCTGGGAGATGGGGAGCGATTTCCTCAGCTCAAAACAAGTTTGTGTCTGGAACAGCCATCAGCTGACTGTCCCCAGTGAGATTTCCATGGAAACGCCACCCCTGAGGATGCTGCTGTGCTGACAGGGTGCTCTGGAAACGCTGACAGGGAGCAGCAGAGGGAGCAGGCAGAGGATTCCAGCCGGGTTCACCTCGGTGCCTGGGAAGGACGGAACACCCATCCAAACGTAGGACAGGGCTGCTCCATGGATACACATCACACCTGCTGTCATTATTGTCCATTTCAGCCTCAAAAAATCTTCACAGCATTTCAAACAATTGTTCTTTTCCCAGAAGGGAAGGAATTTCTGTATCATTGATCAGCTCCTTCCACTGCCTCCCTCACATGGTGGAAGGGCTTTCACGAAAGGAGGGATCAGGCACAAAAAATAGGGGAGATGTGCAAGGCAGCTCAGGAGTGGAAAGACAACACAAATATAAACATTAGGCAACAAAATAAAACATAATTACCACGAGGAACAAACAACTGCTCTGTAGGATTGAGTGTTTGTCAGAGTTAAATCTGAGAAATCCTGGGAAGAGAAATACGAATGGAGCAACTTCAGACTGGAAGAGAGTAGGTTTAGGTTGGATATTATGAAAAAATTCTTCCCTGTGAGGGTCGGGGGGGCCCTGGCACAGGGTGCCCAGAGCAGCTGTGGCTGCCCCTGGATCCCTGGCAGTGTCCAAAGCCAGGCTGGACATTGGGGTTGGAGCAGCCTGGGACAGTGGGAGGTGTCCCTGCCATGGCAGGGGCGGCACTGGATGGTTTTTAAGGTCCCTTCCAATCCCAATTCAGTTCCATGAAATATGTTGTGTATGACTCAAAGACACCCCAAACTTTCTCCTCCTCTCCCCTTCCTGCAGCTCAGGGGGCTTTGGGTCCAGCAGTGCCCAGCCCAGCCCAGCTGGGCACAGCCAGGTCTGGGGCTGCTCCCCGGGGCAGGAGGAGCAGGCACAGGGAGAGGCTGTGGCCAACAGAGCTGGAATTTTACACCACAGAATTTACCAAAGCTTCTTTTAATCAAATCCCCATCCTGGAATATTACCTTGACACCTGTCTGAGTCTGCAGAGGATCTTCTGCACCCATTCCTCCTGTGCCAAGCACTCCAGGACCCCTGGAATATCAAGGACTCCTGCTCAGGTCAAAGAAACTGGCCAAGAATCCCTGTGGTAGGTTACTGAAGGGAATAACTGCAGATCTACCACTAAAACTGATTTATACCTTCAGAAATGTGAGAATTCTCTGAGCGAGGGACCTGCACAGCCCTTGAACTGCTCTTGGCGCTGAGGAACTGCAAAGCAGCCACACAACCAACACAGAGCCAAAACACAACCAACATTAGCCAAAACACAGCCAAAAATACAACCAATGTTGAGACGAAATACAACCAACACAGAGCCAAAACACAACCAACACTGAGCCAAAATACAACCAACACTGAGCCAAAATACAACCAAAAATACAACCAACATTGAGCCAAAATACAACCAACACAGAGCCAAAACACAGCCAATAGAGAGCCAAAATACAACTAACACTGAACCAAAACACAGCCAACACAGGACCACCACACAGCCTGCCCTAGGGCTCTCTGCAGGAATGGATGTTCTATTTTAGACACACTTTTTTCGGTGGAAAGGCAACGATTACTGACATTTCTTAACAGATATTCTATAAGTAACCTGACATTGTACCTGACTTGCTCACCTCTAATTTTAAGGTTTTGAGAGGGAAATATTCAGGTGACCAACAATGATCTGGTCTTGTGCTGTTGTAAATGTACAACCTTTACACCCATCAGGCACACAGGCAAAGCAGACATTGTTCTAAACCTGTAACAAACACAGATTTATCTCTAATTCACCCTGCACTCCGGGAATTTCAGTGACCTGGACACTTTGGTGAAGGTAAGAGTGGAGAAACCAACAGTGAGAAATCCTGATGGGCAAAAACCCCACCTTGTCCATGTCACCAAAAAATACCTGTCTGGGAACACCTGGAAAATCAGGTGTGGAAAACCCCTCTGCTAAAAGGCTGTGAGTGTGTGAGTGCCTGAGCTCTGCTGAGGGGTTGGGGGTGTTTGCACCTTGATTTTTACAGGCTGGGGGTGTTTGCACCCTGGTCTGCACAGGTTGTGAGTGTTTGCACCCCGGGTTTCACAGGCTGGGGATGTTTGTACCCTGTTTTTCATCAGACTGGTGGTGTTTGCACCCCGGTTTTCAGAGGTTAGAGGTGTTTGCACCCCATTTTTCACAGGCTGGGGGTGTTTGCACGGGCTCACAGCCCCTGGCACACAGCAGGATGTGCTGGGACACAACAGCAGCAGGAGAAGCTCCCGCAGCTGCTCAGGGCAGCTCCCTTTCAAAACAAGAGGCAGTGCCATGGAGACACTGCCTGTGTTCCTGCCGGGAGCAGCCACCCATGGATGAGCTGTGGTGGGTGCCCAGCTGAGGCTGATGCCCAGCAGGGAGGGCAGGAAGAGGCTCTAAACCCAACATTGTGGATGCAACCAGAGAGAATCCTTCCCTCCACATCTGCAGATGAGATTTCAACCTCACCCTAATCCCATCCCTGCCCTCCCAGCAATACAGAGATGCCAGGTTTGTCATTTCTCCAAATGCAAACATCCCGATAAATCCGTGCAGGGCTTTTCCCAGCAGCCAGGCAGGCTCTGGAGGTTGGAGATAACCAGGGCAGTGTCACCTCGGGCTGAGGGAGACAGGCAGGCAGCTGAATGCCTGCTCCAGGATGCTGGGGAGCAGAGCTGAGGTGCTGCCCACCCCTTTCCATCCCTGATAATTCACTGCCTCATCCCTGGCAGCTCTACCCCGCTACCCCCAAGGCCAGACCTGGCTGTCATTCCGAGTTTAGCTTTGGTAAGATTTACATTAAATACGAACAAATATAAAAAAATAGAAATAAATACATTCAAGCACGACACGAAGGATCAAACAAACCCTCAGAGACACGGGAATAGTGCCACGAGCTGCTGTGAAATGCCAACCCCTTCCGGGGCCAGGATCCTGCACACAGCAAAGGAAACTGAAACAGAGAGGGAGCAGAGAAGTGTAAGAGGCAGTTTGGGGTTTAGTTTTTATTTTATGCACCAAAATGAAAAGCTGATATGATCACAGAATCATAGAACCATGGAATATCCTGAGTTGGAAGGGACCCACCAGGATCATCCAGTGCAAACCCTGGCCCTGCCCAGGACACCCCAATGCTCCCACCCTGATGTTTTGGTGTTACAATAACTGCACTAAAACCGTTATAAAGACATTAAATATATTAAAAACTGCAACCCAAGGACTTCTTCCATTTTATGGATTTGAAAATGGAGCTACAGAGTAAAGACACTGCCCTGAAAGAGCCTCAGCTGAGGATCCCCAGCGCTGTACTCACATTGTAGAGGGGGATGGTCTTCATCACCTTGTACTGCTTCATGGGGTCCATCTTGTACAGGTGTCTGTCAGTGATGAAAATGGCCCTGTCCTCCACCTTGTTAAAGCGATTCACCTGCACAGAAACACCTTGTCAGTGCCACTGCTCGCTGCATGAACACAGGGGAGGAAACTGGGCAGTGGAAAGTGCCAAACTCACACTGAAACGCCCCAAACTCGCACAGAAATGCCCCAAACTCGCACAGAAATGCCCCAAACTCGCACAGCAAATGCCCCAAACTCACACAGCAAATGCCCCAAACTCACATAACAAGCATTCTTAACTAACCAATACCCCAAACTCACACAAAAATACCCCAAACTCACAAATGCCCCAAATTCACACAACAAACACCCTAAGCTAACAAATACCCCAAATTCACACAGCAAATACCCCAAACTCACACAAAAATACCCCAAACTCACACAGCAAATACCCCAAACTCACAAATACCCCAAACCCACCCAGCTCCTGAACAGGTTTTCTCCTCGGATCTTGGACCAGTGAAAAGGGAGCATGGACTCTGTGATTCCATTTTACAAACAGGGAAATGCAGAGCCCCAGAGGAGCAACATTCCCAGTTATCCAGCAGAGCCCTGGGAAATTCCAGGGCTCCAGAGGGGCTCCAGCCCCTGGAGCATTTCTGTGGCCTCTGGACTCATTCCAGCATCTTCACCTCACCCAGGTCCCTCGGTACTAAACTCTTCCAAGACAGGATGTGAAGTTTTGTTGGAAGCGCGTAAGAAAGTAGGACACAAAGTAGAAATTGTTTTTCACTGAGGCAAAACCAGAGTCATCAGTGTATCACAGTCACTGGGATATTTATTAATCAACTGAGAAGGGGAGACAAGGGCAAGACGTGACGAGGAGGATGAACATAAATAGGATTTTCCAGGGTGAAATCAGGAGACAACGGGAGAACTGAAATATCCTCAGTCAGGAGGCAGCAGAGTGACAAAGTTCAGAGCAGATAAAGGCAAAAAATGCAAATTGGGGAGCTCTGTGACAGCTTTACGTTAACAGCATCGACTCAGAAAAAGCAACCGAGGATGATTTCAGACAGCTCTGGAGAGATCTTGGCACAAAGACATCAGGCAGCTCAGAAAAGGCAGACTGTTGGCACAGGCAAGGAATAACATGGGAATAACGTCCTGGGAGCCATGGGCTCACCTGGAATAGCCCGTGGAGGACCAGGGTGGTGAGTGTGAAGGAGACTCCGGTGCTTCAGAGGAGGTGAAGAACATGACTTGAGGGCCTGGGAGTCTCCCAGGAAGAGATGCTGAGTAACCAGGGTTATTTTAGGAAGCAGATGAATGGGAGGAAAAAGCCTAAAGGCTACGAAACACTGAACGGCCCTGAGAAAGTAGGTTAGGAGTGCCTGGTGCCTCATGGGGGGGGTTGGAGCGCAGCAGCCCCGGCTCCTCAGCCGCGATTGGGGCAGCTCTGGGCTCTCCAACCTCCAGGTCCTGGGAGCTGAATCGAAGTCCAGTCCCTGGGGCTGGATCTGCCCCTCAGAGCTCGGATCAGTGCTGTGGGCATTGATTTATTGCGAGTTTTTTGAGGAGTCTGACACAGTGAACAGCCCCTGCCTGCTGCCATGATCCTGCCTGGCTGCTGTCCCTGCCCACCTCCAGCCCAGCCCCCGGTGACAAAGGGAGCAGATTTCTGGTGCTGTGACACCAGAGCCACCCCAGGGCAGGAGGACCTGTGGCTGCTGCCCGGGAAGCAGAGATGGGAAGCACACTCAGCTTTCACAGAGTCAGAAAGGCTGGAAAAGCCCTCAGATATCACCAAGTCCAGCTGCTCCTCCAGCACTGCCAAGGCCACCCCTGACCCCTGTCCCCAAGCGCCACATGGCTTTGAAACCCCTCCCGGGATGGGGACTTCATCACTGCCCTGGGCAGCTGTGCCAATGCCTGACCACTCTTTCTGTGAAGAAATTTTCCCTGATACCCCACCTAAACCTCCCCTGGCCCAGCCTGAGGCTGTTCCCTCTCCTCCTGTCCCTGTCCCTGGGAGCAGAGCCCGACCCCCCCGGCTGCCCCTCCTGTCAGGGACATGTGCAGAGCCACAAGGGCCCCCTGAGCCTCCTTTTCTCCAGGCTGAGCCCCTTCCCAGCTCCCTCAGCCGCTCCTGGGGCTCCCGCCCCTTCCCAGCTCTGTTCCCTGCCCTGGACATGCTCCAGCCCCTCAATGTCCTTCTTGTCAGGAGGGCCCAGAACTGCCCCCAGCACTGGAGGTGCCACAGCAATGCCAGCTCAGGGACGGGCACTGCCCTGCTCCTGCTGCCACGTTACTCCTGATCAACACCAGGTGTCCTTGGCCTCTGGCACTCCTGGACTCACCTTCAGCTCCCCAAAGGGGAATTCCAAGGCAGTGGAATATTGTGGGAGTTCTACAGCCATGTTTTAAATTCCACTTCTTTCTTGGCTCCCCCTGGTTTTAGTATTAAAATTCAGCTACAGAAACGTACCAAAGGAGAGGCCCAGCAGCTCATCCCCCCGAGGAGCAAATTCTCATGTCCTTCCAGCTCTTTCTAAGCAAAAGAGGCCTCAGGTGCACCTAGAGTGCATTTCTGTAAATAATACATAATAATAAATAAATTTAACCCTGCTGTGGGTTAAAGTAAAAGTGTCACAGTGGGGAGCAGGCACAGAAGGGACTCAGACACTGGTGTAAATGCCATTGCTGGGCTTGTAGGAGTAAGGCCAGGCCTTCTGTTCTCAGCTACAGCTCATCCCCTCCTGGAGAACAGCCCTTCCCAGCATTGTGTTCTCTGCACCTTCTGGGCATTCTGTATTTATATCTTGTTGATCCAAATGAGAATCAGTCCTAATTTAGCTTCTTGACAGGCTCGTGGGGGAAATGAAGGTCTGGCTTAGAGCTGAAAAATCTTCAAGGAAGTTTTTCCGGTCTCTGTCAGTGGCCTCTGGGCACCACAGGGCATCGGCCCTCGGAAGAGATGTTCCTCTCAAGGGAGCTTGGTGCCACAAGTGACAAGGGAAAAGTGGGAAGAAAAGCCTTATTGGGAAGACAAAAAAAAGAGAGAGAGAGTTGTTTCCTAGGTGATCCAACAAATCTGGAGGTTTGCATGAAATATGCATTGGGTTTCCTAAGGCAAAAATCTTGAAAATTTCCTTTGAAAAAGTGAAGAGCACACTGCTCAGAAAAGATGGATTTTTCCATAGGCAGGAATGACCTGCTTCTACCTGTACCTGCTGCAGGGAAGCAACCACAAAGCCCATTCCCCTCCCCCAGGGAGGCTTCAGAGGCCCTTCATAGCCCTTCTGTAAAACTGGTCCAAACAGAGCCCCCCGTTATTATTCAGCTCAAGCTGCTGAAATGGGACCCCCAAACAGGCAAAGAAAACTCTACCAGCAGCTCTCAAAACCTGGAGGGTAGTTCCTGGATAAATTTACTTCTCAGACTTAGAATCCCAGAATCACTGAGGTTGGAAAAGCCCTCCCAGACCATCGGGTCCAAGCTGTGCCTGATGCCCACTTTGTCCCCAGCCCAGGGCACTGAGTGCCACCTCCAGGCTTTCCTTGGACACCTCCAGGGATGGAGACTCCAAACCTCCCTGGGCAGCCCCTGCCAAGGCCTGACCACCCTTCCTAGGAAATTCCTCCTGATCTAGAATCTTCTAGATTCTTCCTGAAGAATTCATTAGATCAATGTCAGCCATCAGCTAAAGAAATTGTGTCTCAGTGAATTTAATGAACCAATATCTGACAGGTCACAGGGTGTGCTCTGCTCATAAATGTGTTTAAATAGGTGAACCCTGGGCTCAGCCTGTGTCTGTTCAAGTTGTTCAGTATTTATGCTTTTAATGTGTTTTCTGTTCAAAGAAAGATGTGCATAAGACTGAACATTTCCAAGAGCAGACCCTGATATTGCTGTTCACTGTCAACAACTACTTCACACGTGGTTTGGTGACTCAGTACCTGAAGGAAGCCACAACAGATGCTGCCTCAGAAACAAAACATTCAGCCAGCTCACCAAAGTGCCCTTTAACACCTTCCCACTAACACCTTCCTGCCTCAGGGACCAGCAGGAGCAGCACAGGTTTTACTCAAGAATCCTCAAATAAGCTGAATCATGAAAACACACCACGGATGAACCTGAGCAACCTTTTTTTGTGAACTGATGCTTTGTTCAGGAGAATTATTTAAGGGAAGCAATGAAATCACCCGATAATTACAATTTCATTTCTATAGTTCACTCTTCAGGCCCCTGTTAAATCTTCACGTGAACCAATTTTCAGCAGAGAACAAACACAATCTGCAAACCCACAAGGAGCCAGGTTTAACATCAGAGATGTGACCAATCTGCCCTGAGCACGGGGCCAGGCTGCACGTGCCAGCACCGAGTGCCACCCTGGGCCAATAACATTTGGTAGGACAGGGAGAAGTCAAGGCTGAAAGGAAGAAACCTGATGATTTATTTGTTAAAAATTCAAAGGGAAGAATGCAGCAATGAGGAAAGAGTCCCCCTGCCCCAGTACTGAGAGTCACCCAGGGACTGCCCTTGCTCTGGGGTAAGAGGCAGGATGCCAAAACTTGTATTTCCGACAAGAGACACAGCTTCATTTTAAATGGTTTAGGCTGGAAATTGTTTCCTGTGAAGGGCAAAGGGAGGCCGAGGCTGTTCCCAGCCTGAGCTCCTGCAGTCGGAGCACGGAGTCACTCCCACTCTCCAGCAGCCCTCGCTGGTGCTCAGGCTGCAGATCCAGTGTTTCAGCCAGAATAGATGACCCGAGGAAGTGCCTTGCTTGGGAAGGGAAATGCTAAATTCTCAAATGTCAGATCCTTGTCCTGTTAACCTTCATGTTTCAGCAGTGTTTGTCCTCCCTGCTCTGCTCACTTCAGGCTCCCCAGACACTTCCTGTCTGTACAAGCAGGAACACAAATGGGTCCCTCAGGAAGGGGCTGCACCCAAGTGTGGGATCCAGCTGGATGGGATTGTTGGCATTTGTGACATGGAGAGGCTCTGGAGTCACCAGGCTCACACACATCCTTGGGGACGCCACAACGCTGCAGTCTTGTGCTCAGCAGTGCTGAGATCACAGAATCATGGAGTGGTTTGGGTTGGAGGGACCTCAGAGACCACCCAGAGCCACCCCTGCCATGGCAGGGACACCTCCCACTGTCCCAGGCTGCTCCAAGCCCCGTCCAGCCTGGCCCTGGACACTCCCAGGGATCCAGGGGCTTCCTTCCTGATGGCTCCAAGCCATGCCAAGGAATCCCCAACTGAGGCAGGCCAGTGGGGGGTCAAGCCCTACCTCTCTGAGCCAAGAAAGCAACAACAATTTAACCTTTCAAAAGGTAAAAGAAGTTACAAGATAACTGAAAACCCACAAGGCTGCAAGTCCATGACCCTGCAATATTTGTGATTTCAGCTGAGCTGCCCTTTCAACGCACCCACAGTCAGCCAAAGCCTCTGAGGGCACTGAGAGCCTTTCAGGCTCAGGAGAAATCCACTTTATGGTGGGTAACACCTATTCCATCCCCATTCTGCTTCTGCTATTGAAGTGCTGGCATCTCAATGCAACAAACCCCACAAAAAATTGATTTTTCCAGCACAGCCACAATAGGGAAACACAGCCTGTTGGAATGCTCAGGGATCCTCCATACACCAAACACAGCCTGTTGGAATGCTCAGGGATCATTCCTGCACCAAGCACAGCCTGTTGGAATGCTCAGGGATCCCTTCACACACCAAACCCAACAACTGCTGCTCAGACACTTGTCTGAAGGCAGGAGCTCTGTCCTTGCACTTAGGGAACAGGATGAAGTGTGGATCTGTGCTTCAGGAATCTCCTTTGCCCTGTGCTGGTGCGGGAGATTGTCCTTGAGAGCTGAACCAGGAGCAAGAGAAACACAAGGAGTTAAAGGGTGGAAAGCTGCAGAACAGTGAACAGGGTAAAACCCCCACATTGTGTTCACCACACACAGACCCTGAGTGATTTCCCTCCCATCATTCCATTCCCACCCAAACCCACAATTCCCATCATCACATCTCTACCAACTGAATATTGTCCTTTTTACAGTTACCCCAGTTTAGCCAGAAACTACAACAACTGGAATCAATTCAGTAAGTGAGTTAGAAGAGGAATTATTTTGTTTTCAGCCTAACTTGAAAAAAACCAGGGGAATTCTGCATTTCTCTGTCTCTCAGGGAGGTTCAGCCCAAGTGCTGTGAGGTTGTAAAGAGGAAGTTTGGATTCAGACTCACCTGCTCCTCCTTTAATCCTGACACCAACACTCACCCAAACCACTCACTCCCATTCTCACAGAGAACGTGGTCACAGCAACACCAAACTCCATTGAAACATTTTTGCTTGGAAAGCAATTAGAGATTTCTATTTTTACAAAAAAAGAATCACTGTTGAATAAACAATACAACTCGCTACCACTTGCAAAGTTTTATTATAAAGTGAGATTTTGTGCTGCAGAATGAATTGTGTAGATGTAATATCTGCAGAATCCTAAGGAATAACTATGCACATGGGAACCAACTGCAGTATTTAGAAATAAAAAGAATATACAGCTTCTTAAAAACACCTGAACACCCACAGCCCTGGCCTGCCACTAAAATTGGGTTTGTCTGTTGGCTTTGTAAAATTAAAAATATCCTTCCCTGACAGATATTTCAAAGCAGCATCATTAGGAGCTACCCACAACAACTGAGCAAGTCTGGTTTTTTAATTAGTTGTTTAAACCTTCCAACCAAATTAACAAAAAACCCAATTCTACTATGAAAAATGTCAGACCCAAACCAGTCACACAGAATGAAGTGATTTTATCATGAAATCGTGGAATGGTTTGGGTTGAAGGGTCCTTAAAGACCAGTCAGTTCCAACACTCTGCATGGGCAGGGACTCTACAACTGCAATTTATCTGTGCCTCTGATGAGGCTCCAGCAGCCATCCAGCCCTGGTGCACCCAAAAATCCCTGAAGCAGCTCCTTGGGCTGCTCTGCATCCCCAGGATCACTCCTGGTTCCACTGCACACCCAGAACCCCCGGCCCCGGTACCTTGCGGACGTGGCAGGAGAAGAGGATCTTCATGTACTTGTCCTTCCTCTTCAGCTCGTTGGCCACAGGGGTGAAGGAGCCCGAGCTCTGGGGTCTGTCTGGTTTCTGGAAAGGCAAAGACAGGCTCAGGACTCTCCGTGGGGGGCTGGAGGAAGAGGGGCTGCAGTGGCACAGCTGGGACACGGCTCCTTCCCCCCTTCTGTGCTCTGGGAAACCAAACCTTGACACACCAAAACGCTCCAGGCAAGAATGGAGTAAAGGGAAGCAATCAAACCTGCCTAGAGAGAATTTCTTTGTTCCTCTTCAGTCTCTGCTATTTTCCATTCTATCCAGCATTTCAGTCTCCCAGTGAGGTCTGGCTTTGCCTGTCTGCAGAGCCAGCTGATGGCACTGCTTTAATGCTGCTCAGGATTCACAAAAACCACTCCTAGTGCAGTGGAAGTCGAGATTTTGAACCCACACAGACCCTTCCACGGTCCAAATTTCCAAGGACTTCTCCTCCCAAGAAACCAATGCTCATTTTCCCGAATTTCCCCCCTTTCAGCACGCTGACCCCAGGTTCCCTGCACTCACCAGTGCGATGTAGTTCCCCTGCCAGGCTCTCTGGAGCCCAATGTCAGCCCTGTGGCCCTTCAGCAGCTCCATGGCAGCGACCTTGGCCCTCAGCTGAGGTAGCACTTCTGGGGGGACGCTCCGGATCAGCTCGGCCGCTCTCCACCTGCCACCAAAGCAAGGCCTGGCTCAGCCCCACAGCCCGGCCCACGCCCAGGGAGGGCTCCTGCTGCCAGAGCAGGACACCCTCAGAGCCCTCCCTGTGCATTCCTGACTCTGCAAAGGTCACTTGATGTTTTAAAGTCACATCTCACCTCCAACCCTGCCAGGTCTGGGTGCCACACTCCCCATCCCACACCCAGGAGTCAACCACTGGTGCATCTGTTTGCAACAAAGTGTTTGCAAGGCCATTTTTGGGCTCATTTACAGCATTACTCGCAATAAAATTGAGAAGAAAAGAAAAGAAAAGAAAAGAAAAGAAAAGAAAAGAAAAGAAAAGAAAAGAAAAGAAAAGAGAAGAAAAAAAAAAAAAAAAGAA
>VZTJ01004866.1:119235-183526 GCA_013397795.1 Orthonyx spaldingii | reverse complement strand
GCCGGGACACGGGGCCGTACCTGCGGTAGATGTCCTGCAGAGCCTCCTCGAAGCGGCGCAGCACCTTGGGCGGGGCGGGCCAGGCGACGCCGCGGCCGCGGTCGGGCAGGGCGCGCACGTCGCGGAAGCGCCGCTGCAGCTCGCGCAGGTAGGCGCGGACCTTGTGGCGCCGGTAGTGCCGCGCGATGGTCAGCGCCGCCTTCGTCCGCCGGTAGCGCAGCCGGGCCAGCGTGCCCCTCCACACCTGCGCCGGGGACACACGGCGTCAGCACGTGAGCACGAGCGTCGTTTGCTTTCCGTGCTCTTCCTGTGCTGCACAGATTTGTAATTTTATTTCAAGGGAAGAGAGTTCCCAGTCCTGATCAAATTCACGTGGAACGTGACTGAAAAACACCGTGTTTAGGAGCGAGATCCCAACACGAGAAAGGCACGGACCTGTTGGAGCAAATTCAGAGGAGGCCATGGAAATGATCAAATGGCTGGAGCCCCTCTGCTCTGGAGCCAGGCTGGGAGAGCTGGGGGTGCTCACCTGGAGAGGAGAAGCTCCAGGGAGAGCTCAGAGCCCCTTGCAGGGCCTAAAGGGGCTCCAGGAGAGCTGCAGAGGGACTGGGGACAAGGGATGGAGGGACAGGACACAGGGAATGGCTTCCACTGCCAGAGGGCAGGGATGGATGGGAGATTGGGAAGGAATTGTTCTCTGTGAGGCAGGTGAAGCCCTGGCACAGGGTGCCCAGAGCAGCTGTGGCTGCCCCTGGATCCCTGGCAGTGTCCAAGGCCAGGCTGGACGGGGCTTGGAGCATCCCGGGACAGTGGGAGGTGTCCCTGTCAGTGGCAGGGGGTGGCACTGGATGAGTTTTAAAATCCCTTCCAACCCAACCCATTTCATGATTCTGTGCTAATTGAGAACAATTACTGAGAAACAATTTTAACTCTGATTAAAAAAAGATTGCTTTGAAAGCAGCCTGGGGAATATCTGTTCTGGTCATGTGTGGAAAAACAACCAAATATGCAAGCCAAAGGACATCCCCCAAACTTCTGGGATGGTGCCCAGCTTCTCCAGTATCACTGTGAGTTGTGTTTGTGCCTGGAGAGCACCACAAGCAGAACACAGAGCAGCTCCTGGGCTCCTCCTGGCACTCCCTGCCAGGGGACACTCTGGGAGTGGTGCTGGAAGGCTGCACTGTGACAGTGACAGTGACAGTGACAGTGCAGGGCCAGCAGCTCCTGAGGAGAAGCCCCAGGCAGGAGGAAGGAGGCAGGTGCTGCTTCCACCCTGGAACCGGAGGAATGGGCATTCCCCAGCACCTTCCCCAGGGATCCCTCCCCACCCGCACTCACCCTCTGACACAACCCACCAAGCAGCAGACTGTATTATTTTCCTTGCAGGGTTTAACTGGAAGGGTAACGAGCTCCTGCACCTGCCAAGGGCCTCCCTGCTCACCACGCCCCTGTCACAGACTTTATTTCCCTCTGAGAAAGATCCCACAGCACTGTTGGTGCACATCAAGCCTTCCATTTACAGAAGGATTCATTAATTACCCAAGGCAGTTTCCAACACGACAGTTGCTCTGTGAAGCTGATGTCGGAGGTTCTCCTGACAGCTTCACTGACAGTCCTGCCATGCAGCTGAGAAAAGCTCACGCAGCAACCAGTGCAGAGCTGTGAGGGGCTGCTTCTCTCTAGACATCCCAAATTTAAAGAGAAGCACAGAGAATTTGGGTCCCAAACCCCTCAAAAGCAGAGAGAGTTCTCTTCTTTCAACCTCTGTCAGAGTTCTCCCTCCTCGTTCCCCTTCAGCCTCGCTGTCCCTGGGGGGGATGTCTCCCATTCCCAACAGACACGGTCCATGGAGAGCCTGGGCAGCTGCTTGAGCACCCAGCACTTTATGGAGCATCAAACCCATCAGTGGAGCCCATTTGTGCTTTCACACACCAGAACAGAGCCCAGCCCCTGCACAATCCTGCCCAGAAAAACCACAGCATTATAGAATACTTTGGGTTGGGAAAGATCCTCTCGTTCCACCCCTGCCATGGGCAGGGACACCTCCCACTGTCCCAGGGGGCTCCAAGCCCCGTCCACTCTGGCCTTGGACACTGCCAGGGATCCAGGGGCAGCCACAGCTGCTCTGGGCACCCTGTGCCAGCCCCTCCCCACCCTCCCAGGGAACAAGTCCTTCCCAATCTCCCATCCATCCCTGCCCTCTGGCAGTGGGAAGCCATTCCCTGTGTCCTGTCCTTCCATCCCTTGTCCTCATTCCCTCTCCAGCTCTCCTGGAGCCCCTTAAGCCCTGGAAAGGGCCCTGAGGTTTCCATGGAACCTCCTGTTCTCCAGGCTGAACATCCCTTCCAGTGGAAGGTGTCCCTGCCCATGGCAAGGGGTGGCACTGGATGGTTTTTAACGTCCCTTGCAACCCAAACCGCTCTGGGATTGTGAGAACAACCCAGCACCCCCAGGGTGAGTGAAGGCACTGAACTCCTGACCACCCCAGCCCAGAGTGGGTGTGGGAACAGAGCATTGCAGGGGCTGAGGGAGAGCTGGGGAAGCAAGGCAGGACATGGGACAGTGAAGGGAAAGGCAGAGCAGGAAGCACAAAAGCCACAGCAGAACCAGCAGTGCTGGACTGAGCACAGCAAGCAAACCCAGGGGGCTGGGACTGAAAATCTCATCCCTGTGTGTGAAAAAATAATATCCAACACCTTCCTTATTCATTCCTTGCAGACCCTTGTTCCACACTCAGTTACCACTGTGGTTTTAGCTCAGCTCTGGTGCAGCTTCAGCCATGCAAAGGCCCTCAGAGCTGCTGGGGAGCTCAAGGCTCGAAGCTTCCTGGCTAAACCTGACTTGTACAAGGCCTGGATTTCACCCAAAGTGTGTAAAGCTGGATTAAATCTGGCATTTCCCTGACTGAGGGCAGAGCAGGCTCTGAAACTCTGAATTTGACAGAATCACCAACTAGGATCCAAAAAACTGAGCATCCAAAGAGTACTGGGGAATTTATTTTAAAGAAAAGCAAAGAAGATCTGAATTGCTTGAGATAAGCATAGACTGAAGAGGCATAAAATGTACCTGGGTAAGGGATGTATGGAGAGTAAACAAGATCAACTGGGCAAAACCCTATTGCCAACTTCTCACTTTTGAATTTAGTAAGAACAGAAATGAGGAACAAAGGGCTCCAGCCACAGTGCAACAGCCCTCGGGTGTTACAAAGGAGCTCAAGAAAAGAACACGCAGAGTAAATCCGTGTGAGCTGCTCAAGACTTTGCAGAGCTTCACTTCTGTCAGCTTTTCCCTGGACCATTTGAGACACAGAACAAGGCCTTGATTTTGCTTCCCTGGGCTGGAAGCAGACACGCTGTTGAGGGAAGTCTCTCGCTGTGGTTGCTTTTTCCACCAGTCAGACGTCCCTGGAACAAAGGCTGGAACAGATTGCCCCGATGTCGTATCAGCTGCATCGCTGCAGAAATTGGCTTCACAGCAAGAGGTGTCACAATTGTACAAACAGTGGCCTCCCAAATCCAATTATCCAGCCCAGGCATGCCCCTGGCTACACACACAGCAAACCATTAATGAAAAGCATGTTCTCAAATCAAGTTGTCATAACTGGAGAACCCCCTGCCAGTGAGGACCGTCCTCGGCACCACGGCAGCGCCTCAAGGGTGAGGGAACAGTCACTGGGAAGGATAAACTTCTCCCAGGGACTGGGGCAAAAATATTTCTTAAATTCCCTGTTTTTCTGGCTCGGTGGTTTTCTTTTCCACTGCAGGGCTCATTGCAGCTCAAAGCAGCCCCTCAGTAATGCTGAGCTGCCAGGGTGACCTGGCTGCCTGATGGTCCCACAGAGCCTTCCAGAAACATGGAATGGGCAATCCAAGGGACAAGAGGAGGTGTCAAGGCAGGACAGTCCGTGCTAGGCAGGTGCTTTGTGCAGTTGTGAGCACCAGGACATGGACCAGACAAACAAGGATAACGGAATCATGGAATCACAGGATGATTTGGGTTGGAGGGACCTTAAAAATCACCCAGTTCCAACCCTCTGCCTTGGGCAACCTTCCACTGTCCCAGGGTGCTCCCAGGCCTGTCCAGCCTGGCCTGGGACACTTCCAGGGATCCAGGGGCAGCCACAGCTGCTCTGGGCACCCTGTACCAGTGCATTTCCAGAACCAGCAGTTCCAGGATTGTTCCTGCCAACACACGCCTTCCTCAGGTTTGAATATTGGGAGAGCTCTACCCAAGGCACCTTTTCAATTCTCCCCCACCTCCAGTTCATACCTCAGAACACTGAGCCCTGTAAAATGAAATTAAACACATCAGATTTCCACAGGGAAGTCTACATGGCCTTTAACAGCTTCTCCTGCTGCAAAGGTGCTGCTCTGATGCGTGCTGGGGGCCAGAGAGGGCCAAAACCCAAAGATTTGTGCATCCAGGGTTCTGCTTCTCTCCTCTGGGCCTCTGCATCCAAGATCCAAGGGATTCTCATGCCCAGTTCCAAAGGAATCCAGCAGATCACCCCCCTGAGACCTGGCAGCCAGAGGCACCCCTGAATTCCCACTTCAATCCAGCCACATCCCAGCCAGCTGAGGGCTTCAGAACTCACATTTAGAGAATCCTTATGGCCAGAGTAAAGCAGCCATAATAGCTGAGGGATGGCAGAGCTCTGTGTCCCTGGCAAGGATAAATCCATGCTTCCCTTTCCCCGCTCCTGTGGCTTTCCCTGCTGGTTAACCTGATTTCCCATGGGAGTGAGACTGAAGCTCCCCCTGTCCCTGCCTGACCTCCTGAGAGTGCCCCGACGGCTCCCGAACCCCGAGCCAGCTCCCATCCAGGCTGACAGAGGAGCAGCAGCCTCGGAGAGGCAAAGTCCCTTCATCTTTCAGGAAAAATCAGCCGCAGGGCAGAAGGAGCCTGAAATCAGAGTGACATTGCTGGAACGGCTTCAGCTCCAGCTCCAGAGCCATCTGCCTCCCCAGATCCCAAATCCCGACCAGCAGACACGGAGCCACCGACTGCCAGCCAAGCACCACAGGCAGGGGACACCAGGAGCGGCTGGCAGCGTTCCAGGGGGATGAGGAGGTGGAGATGGGGCATGAGGGAGGGGTGGAGGATGAGATGGCTCCCTAAAAACCTTTGTGATGGCAGTGTCCAAGTGACCTTTTGGAGCAGCCTCCAAAGCAGTCGATTGTCATCGATCAGAGACCGAGCAGGAGCAGAGGGACAGGACAGGGAATGGATTGTCCCTACAAGGAGAGCCCAGAGACACAGCAGGGCAGGGCAGTAACCACAGCATGTGCTGACTCCTCAGTGTGAGCAGGCAGGGAAGGGCCCACGAGCAAACCACAGACTCAAGAGCAGAGACAAAACAATGATTACGATGGAAAGGGAAAGAAAAGGCGTTTTTTGGCTTTCAAAAACCCCCAAACAACACCATAAACCAAACAACAAGCCAAATAACATTCCCCCATCCAGCCCCCACCCATGGTGTCTCCTCACCTCTTTCAATACCTGTGCCTTCTCTATGCTTTGTCCTCCTAAAACTCAGGGAAGAAAAAATTAAGAGGGCTATTGAAATCAGGACTAAAGGGCTGGGAAAGGGCTGAGAGAAAGGAAAAGGTTGAAAAAACAAAGTCTGAACACAGCTGAAACTCCTGAACATTACAAGGAATATTTATTTCTACAGCTGCTCCCAGTGAGGGAATTCCTTGCTGTTCTTTCTTCACTCTCCAGAGACCTCTACCAATTGCACAGCCTTTTAAATGGGATACTTCATAGAAACATCAACCATGGAATCCCAAACCCCAGCTGGAAGGGACCTCAAAGCCCACCCAGTGCCACCCTCTGCCACGGGCAGGGACACCTTCCACTGTCCCAGGGTGCTCCAAGCCCCGTCCAGCCTGGCCTGGGACATTGCCAGGGAACCAAGGGCAGCCACAGCTTTCCTCCAGTCCCTTTTATTCCCTCAGTTAAGGCCACCCCAGAGGAGGAAGTGATGCCTGAGGACATGAAAAGCTCCAGACCAAGGGACACTCTCCTGCACAGCCCTGGGTGTTCAGTGGCCCCAGGGATGATCCCACTGCTCCCAGTGCAGCAGCTGCTTTGGCAGCTTCTGAAACAGGGACTTGCACAAACAGCATTCACCAAAGCAGGAGTCACATCCCAGCTTAGGGGAAGCATTGATTTTTTTTGCTAAACAATATTTAATTCATGTGTTTTTTAATTAAAATTCAATACATTAAAATTCAGATGAGTGGCAGGGGAGATCTGAACGCACCTTTAGAATCAGTCTAAAAACCTCGGTGAGCTTCCTTCCAGCAGAGTTTCTAAGATTAAAGAAACCTCAGCCAGATCACATCCATCACCTCAGCAGAACATAAATCCTCCACACCAATCTGTGCATTACAGCCTTGTCTGCAGACTGCAGGCTGTGCCACGCTCTGAATGTGCCATTAAAAACAGGGAAAAAACAAAAGGAAGAAGGAAAGGAAAACAATGAAATGGGCCCTGCAGAGCACAGGGGAAGCCAGCACAGCAGCCAGGGTGGGCCCAGGATGCAAGGATCGCCTCGCCTGCAGATCTTCCATGGAAAAAGGGATAATCTAGATGTGACCTAGATGCTGCAATCCCTGCGAGTGCAGAAGAAAACCCACACAGCTCCCAATCCAAACACATGAGCAAGCAAACAAATGCCCAGGGTTCAGCAAACAAACCCAGCTCGGCTAAATTAAACCCCAGAGCTGTGTTTTGGAGCAGTAATGCAAGGAAAGAAACCTTGGAAAACTCCTCCATTCCGGCTGCAGCACAAACACCTCCTCCCACACCCTCCTTCGGCCCAGCCCGGACTGCTCCATGATCAATATTCCGTGTGCCCCAGCCCATGGATTGCCCTCCAGGCAGCCCAACTGGAGCGATTCAAACAAACCCCATCATTCAGGCAGGCACAGAGCCCCTGCACAGCTCTGAAGGCTCTCACAGGGCAGGGTTATTAAATATTTACGAGGCAGCGCGGAGGAGCCGCATGCGTGGCGGCCACGGGGCCTCGGAGAAACGCTCCCATCCTCAGTGATCCCATTCCTGATTCCTCCAAGGGTCACCTCCCCGCAGAGCAGGGCTGTGGTGGAGTGGCCCAGACCCCGCTCACAGCCCCCAGTTTGTGATCTGCCTTTTCCCAGTTCGAGTGAATGCGGATCCCATAAAGGTTTGAGGCAAAGGGTTTAAATCAAAGGCTCCCTGTTCTCCCAGATCACCCCAGAGAGCAGCGAGGGGGAAGAGCTGCTTCATTTGCTGAGAGCTGTTTTCTCTTTCCACATGAGTCAGCTGAACAATGTTCATTCTATTGCTTTGCTTAATGGCAACAATATTCCACAGGCTGGGAGCGAGAGAAGGGCCCCACTCTGAGATTAATTAGCTGGCACTGGCAAGAGCGTGTCCAGTAATGAACACAAAAATCACCGAAGGAGCCGTGGGGCAGCAGGTCCCAGGTGTGGGATGCAGCCAGATCTCAGCTCCAGCCTCCTCCTGCAGCTCCTTCTGCAGCTCAGCCACGGCTGCAGCAAACCCGCCCCGTGCTCTGGGACAGGGATGAGATTCCCAACCCTGGGAAAGCTCCTGACCACCCCCTCATGTGGAGCTGCTGCTTTGTGGTGTCCCATGGGGCTCACAGGGCACCCCGTTAATCCTGGCTGCACCCTGCAGGATTTCCTGCCTCTGGCAACGCCAGGAATCACAGAAACTCCTGAAGGAGTCCACCAGGATCATCCAGTCCAACTCCTGGTCCTGCACAGACACCCCAACAACCCCACCCTGCACCTGAGAGCGGTGTCCAAGCACTCCTGGAGCTCTGGCAGCCTCGGGGCTGGGACCATGCCCCTTCCAGGGAAGGAGAATGTGGTGGGGAAGGAGGAGACAACTTTACATCAACAGATTATGGGAACTGCCAAAGCTCCTGAGTCAGGAAAGCAGAGAAGTTTCCCATCACCAGAACAAAGCTGCTGCCGTCAAAAGGAGGCAGGAACATTCTCTGATCCCATGAAAATTCAAGGTAGAGTTTTTCATGTTGAAGCTGTTGAACTACAGGTCATTTCCTCACCTTCAGTGTTTAGTGCTGGTAAAGGCTGCAGGGACAACCAGAGGCACAGAACAACCTCCAAACCTGGAGAAATTAAATTACCTGGGACACTTCTCATGGGAAGAGAGGCCTGAGAAGGGATGTGACAGATGTCCACAGAGACATGGAATCACTGAATGGTTTGGGTTAGAAGGGACATGAAAGGCTACCCAGTGCCACCCCTGCCATGGCAGGGACACCTCCCACTGTCCCAGGTGGCTCCAAGCCCCATCCAACCTGGCCTTGGGCACTGCCAGGGATCCAGGGGCAGCCTCAGCTTCTCTGGGCAACCAGTGCCAGGGCCTCCCCACCCTCACAGGGAGGAATTTGTTCCTAATGTCCAATATAAATCTACTCTTTCAGCTCAAAGCCATTCCCTCTTTTCCTGTCACTCCCTGCTCTTGCAAAAAGTCTCTTTCCAGCTTCCCAGTGGAAATGAAGCTGGAAGTCCCTCTCTAGCTTTCCTCTCCTTCGCAGCTTCCAGTCCTGAGTGAAATCCTGCAGTGCTGGTGCAGGACTGAGGGTGCCACGTGAGGCTGGTGCCTGCAGGGACCCGAGCACAGCCAGGTCCCTCCCTGCAGTGTCCAGTTGAGCTTGCCAAAGGCGGCTGCAAAGTCTAAAACCTGGTGGGACGCGCCTGCAATGCCATGGGAAAGAGAATCCAGTGGGTGCTGTTGAATGGAAAAACCCATTCCCAGCTCATGTCATCCCAAATCCAAATATCCAGTGGGACTGGGGAAGTGTTCAGGAGAGATGCTGCACCCTGGCCCTGCTGCTCTCAAGGCACGGCCTGGTTGTCCCTCTTGGAGACACAACCACGCTGTCCATGGGCCTTCCATCTGACAGCAGCTGCAGCAGCCAAAACCTGCAAGAACTGAGGGAAAAACCCTCATCCACTGAGGGAAAAATCCTACATCTATTGAGGGAAAACCCATACATGTATTTAGGGAAAAACCCTACATCTATTGAGGGAAAAGAACTAAACCCGATGTCTACTGAGGGAAAAATCCTATATCTATTGAGGGGAACAACCCAAACCAAACATCTGTTGAGGGAGGAAAACAAACCCTAGATCTGTTGAGGGAAAATCCTACATCTTTTGAGGAACAAAACAAACCTTAGGTCTATAGAGGATGCAAACCAAACCCTGCATCTACTGCGGATGAAACCCAAACCCCACCTTGATTGAGAGAGAAAACCAAACCCCACACCTATTGAGGGAAATCCCCTGCATCCATTGAGCGATAAAACCAAACCCTACATCTACTGAGTGAAAACAGCCCTGAGGATTCAGCTCCATCTGAGCTGAGGATTCAGCTCTATCATCCTTGCGCCAGTGAGAGGTTTCCCAGAACCAAGCAAACCCAGGGAAACCAACCACACAAAGGCCTGGGAAATGTTACACAAACCCCACTAGGACACGCTCTGCTGCTGGGGAGAGAGGTTTGAGTCGTGGGGAAAAAGAAATGAAACCCAGAGAATCCCAGAATAGCTGGGGTTGGAAGGGGCCTCTGGAGATCACCCAGTCCAATCCCCCTGCCAAGGCAGGGTCACCTGGGCAGGTGGCACAGGGCAATGTCCAGGTGGGTCACGTATCCAGAAACCCTTCAGCAAACACAGGTCCAGCACTGGACACTTATTTTCCTCCCCAAAAAGCCCCATAACGAGCACAAATGAGAAACTCCCTCCCAGGGACTGTGATTTATTCCTCAGTGTCCCGTTGGGAATGAAGATCCACACAGAAATGCTCTGGTTATAGGTCCCCCTCACGTGACCCTGCTATTTGTGTTATCCCCTGGAATTCAGATCTTTCCCCAGTTCAGGTCACTGACCCCTAATTGTGCTTTTTGCCCTTATTTACACCACACTGGCAGCTCTGTTACAGTTCAAACAAGGCTTAAAGACACCTTGAGGTGCAGCAGATCAGAACCTTTGAAAAGGTGGAAGGCTCAGGGACAACAAAAGCTCATTCCCTCCCAAGAAAACAATGTGGAAGCAGCAGCAGCAATGGCTGAATCTGCTCTTCCCAGTTTTGCTGTGGTACACATGGATGAGCATGGAAAAAAATCCTCTCCAACTGAGAAAGGCAGAGATAGAACCTGAAATGATTTACAAGATCAGAGCCACTAAAGGCTGGTTTAACCAATCATCAGAGCACAAATGTTCTCTCTGATGCTGGCAACGGGCTCAGGGAACAGTTTGGGGTTTTCTTTGTGTTTTGTTTTTCTCCACCTGTATTGGAAATACTAAACCAAGCTTTAAGGTGACTCCAACAGCCATGAAGCTCCCGGTGTTCAAGCCGGGACACCAGACCCTGGAACTGGCCGTCTCCCTGCTCTCCATACTCTGCTGGACCATATTTTACACATTTTTATGGTACACACTCACAGCAACCTCTCTCCTCCCTTGCTCAGCAATGATGGATATTCACACTCATTTAGGTCACAGACTGTTTCCACAGCATTTCCTGGAGTGGGAGAAGGACAAGAAGGATCCAGTGCAGGATCCAACTCTCCTGCTTTTCCCCCACAGACAACTCCCCAGTTCCCACCAGCATGGCCATTCCTCTGAAGGCAGCTGAGCTACTGTGGGGCTAAACTGGCAGAAAATTCCCTCTTTGTTGTTTTCTTGGTAAGAGGTTAAAGCATTTTTAAAATTCTTTGGTATGTTTTGGGGTGGGTATGGTGGATTTTTTGCCTCAGTGCCTTCACTGGAGGCAGACAGGGCTGCTCCCAGCCCGGGGAAGGGGAGCAGCACGGGAAGAGCCGTGGGATCAGCCGGTGCTGGCGCAGGGGACAGAGCCAGCTCTTCCTCCTTCCCTCCACCTGGTCCTGGCAGCTCCCACCCCCTGCTCCTCGGGAAGGAGTCACAGCAGCTCCTGTCACAGCTCCTTCCTGCCAGAGCCTCTCCAGATCAAAGCCTGGGGCCAGGACACAAATCCACTTGTCATTATAGACCTGTTCCCGCTGATAGCCGGCATCCACAGCATTCCCTCGGGATGGAAAATGCCTGGAGTGCAGAGGCAGCTCCACTGCATCCCTTTTATCTGGGTCACTGGCCCGAGCCCCCACTGGATTGCTCCTGCTCCTCCACAACCTGACAGAAACACCTCCTGTGGCCATGGAGGAGCCTCCCTGTGTCCCGAGCTCCCAGGGCCCGTGGGGCCGGAGCGGGAAGGTGAAACACGGAACGGTGACACGGAACGGTGACACAGAACGGTGACACGGAATGGTGACACGGAACGGTGACACGGAACGGTGACACGGAGTGATGCCAAGTCAGCCAGGGCTCTGTCCCCCCGGGTGGGGAATGTTGCCATGGTGATGCAGCTCCCGAGCCTCTGCAGAGCCCGTCCGGGCTCCGGGGATGCCCAAGGACACCTCGGGATGCCCAGGGCACGGCCCGGGGCCGGCACTGCCCCTTCCAGCCCCGCCGCCCCCGGCTGCCCCCGCGGCCGGGCTGTGCCCCGGGAGGGGCCGCGCTGCACCCAAGGACATTCCTGCTGCCTCCGTGCCAGGCAGGAAGATTTCGGGAGCGATTTCCATACGCAGCTGCGCCGGGCTGATAAAAGGACACCGAAATAGTGCAGTAAATTATAGTGACAGGGCCCATCCTCTGCGCAGCCCGCACGTGCCGGCTGCCCGGGCTTTCTTCCCCGAACAAAGCTCTGCTCTGCACAGCTAATGAGCCTGTGGGAGCCTTTCCAAGGGCAGGAAAAGCTGCAGAGATTCATGGCAGCTTTTTTTTTTTCATTTTTTATTTGCATGATTAACATTAGAGCTGCTCCATTTGCATTCAGGGTGACAATCACAGAGCTGGCAGGAGCACAGGTAGGGCAAATAAACCCGAAAGCAGCAGATGAAGCAATCTCAGCTGGGGCTTCTGAAGTGACCCTTTAGTGTGACGTCCCTGCTGCCCTATGGGGTGGGTGACACTGGACACAGCTCTCACTTGCTGAATTCTCCTGGAGCCAGCAAGTTGCCACGGTTAAATCACATCACATCTGCTCACTGACTGCGCTGGGGCAGAAGGAAAATTACAGCCTGGAATCTCACTGACATTTTACCACGGAAAAAAAAAGGAGCATAGCATGGAAGATAAATCTAAAGGTGAAGACATCCAGGAGATGTGGAACAAAAGAAAGTAAAATTATCTATTTAAACTAGAAGCCAGTTTTAATTCAATTTAACCAAACTCGTAAGCACCATTACACAAAGGCAGCAGCACAGTTTGGAGGGTTAAGGGTCACTGGATGATGAAGCTCTCCAGATAATTACTGAATCCCTCTGGAAAGCCTCCTGATTTACAGGAGAGCAATCAGCCACAGAATACATATCATTAGAAACAGAGCTGCAAAATGTGGATTCTTTCACTTCTCTTCATTCCTGTGCAGAGGAAAACACCCCTGGGCCCCAGGCTGGGATCAGCTGCTCTAAGGCTGCTCCTCACATCTGCCTCAGCTTGTGTCACACAAGTGCCCATTGTCACAACATTTCATCTCCTCTCATCTTTCCCTTTTCCTAAATTCAGATTTCAGGGACTCCAATGCAACAGAAGGCTCAGTTATTTAAAAGAAAATCAAATCCTCCTAGGTGTGCTCACGGTTTGCCTCCCTCAGCCTTTGATGCTCACAGGCAAAACTACAGGAAGGAAAAAAGAGCAAGAATTAAATTTCCCTGTGAGTTTTTAATAAACAATTGAAAGCAGGTTGAGAACAGAAATGACAGACAAAAAATTGCCTTGATGCTTTCAGAGCTCAGAGGAGGCCTCATCAGATCCCTCTGGTTTGATTTCAGGTTGTTGACTGTTCCTTCTCCAGCACTGCCCAACTCCGGCCCCACCTGCCGGCAGCAGAGCTCGGGAGGGATCCCAGACAGGGCTGGGAGCAGAGGGAACAGCAAACAAACACTGAAAATGGAGACAAAGTCAAGCTTTTTCCAGATTTAACACGGCACAAGGTCTCTAATCCACACCTACAGGTATCAGCCCAACACCTGCTCTTTAGCTGATGGGCTGTTTAATAAGCATTTATTGAGTCATTGAGTGTTTCTGGGTTTAGCTGCAAGTTCCAGAACTCTGAAAAGCTTCTCTGCATCCCCTTGCCAGCATTTGAGAGCCTGGTTAAAGAACATCCAGTGAGTGCAGGCAGAGAGGGTTCAGCTACAGGAGAGGAACTCCAGGAGGTCATCCAGAGTTCTCCAGAGTCCTCAGTACCCTGAGCACTGGAGAAGGAGTTTGTCTTTTCCTCACAAACCCTTTATGAGGTAAATTAGAACCTCCCTGGAGATTTCTCACAGAGAAATAACAGAAAGATGCCTCCATGTCCTACTCCAGTCCTCAGGCAGACTCATGCTGCTCCCTCTCCACCCCAGGGAGAGCACAGCACAGGCCAGGGAGGTTTGTGAAGCCACAGGACAATGTGCACCAGCATTTTAACTTCTATCACTTTTGCTGACTGTGGCAACAAGGAACCCCCCAGAAGCACCACAGTTACTCTACACCTGATGCCACACAAAACCTCTGCAGAAAAACCCTTCATGGAGCCAGGGAGTTGATCCATTACTCCTAAGCAGGTATTTACCTTCCAGGGACAAAAAATCCTTTGCTCTCTTTGAAGCTGAGCCCAGTCCAGACCCAGCCCAGACGATGTAACTCTGGAGCTGGGAACAGACTCACAAAACTGACAAGTTGCTGTTAAAATTGTGCCTCTCACTGGATTTATCTGAAGGAGGAGCTTGGAGCTCACCGAGCCATGATCTGCTCCCACAGCAACACAGCCTGGGGCTCTTAAATTATCCTCCAGTAGCTGCACCTTGCAATTTCCAAAAAGGTCACCCCTCAATTCCTCTCTGGTTTAATATGAAAGCTGGAGTCACCTGGGAGCAAGCAGCCCCCCCTGCAGCTTGGTTCCACAAGGAGCTCATTAGCTCACCCCATTCTTTGGGAGGAAAGAGACTGGGTTAGAGCCGTGGCCCTGTGACCTCCCTGAAAGCACCAAAGTGGCTCCAGGCAGGAAATTCCTCCCCAGAAACCCCCAGTGAGCACAGGAAAGCACAGCCAAGGATCCAGGAGCACCTCCCAGGGGCTGTGGGGGGATCAGCCCCAGGCCACCCCAAGAGAATAAGGCAGATGGAGCTTCTGGAAAATGCTGCCCTTTCCAGGGAAGGAAGGTGGGAGAAGATGTTGAGTCCAAGGAAGCTCAGCAGCAGGACATGCTCAGAGCAGGGAAGAAAACTCTGAACCACTAAGCTCAGAGACAGGCAGAGCCTGCATCCTCCACAGCCTGAGCCTGGCCTTTCCAGACAAACTCACTGCACACAAAAGGTGCAGAATTCCCTACTGAACACAAACCATTCAGCACAACAAACACCAAGAGACCAGCCCTGGGCCTGATGCTTTCTGCTCCCATACTGGTCAAACTGGTTGGCTTTCCAGGAAGGGGATCACATCCAATGCAGTGCAGACACCACAAGTGTGAGTGTTCCACAGAACTCAGGGCTTCCAGGGGGAACTTCTCCCTCAGGCTCTTCCCCAGGAGTGGTTCGGTCCATCAGGTTTGGAGATTGTGCAAAGCTGTGAGTTTTGGCTCTGTCAAGTTTTCACACCCATCTGTGAGCAGTTTCTGTTTGTGAGGGACAGGAATGGGTTCAGAGGTTCTGTTCTATCCCAGGTTCCAAGAATTTCACAGAAGATACGCGTTTTAAGAAATTAATTCCTAAAAGTCTTGAACTGATCAACTTTGCCTGACAGGGCAAGGTCAGCCCCACCGTTTCTGCTCTTTGCCAGACAGATCTCACTCACACAGACACAGCTTGCAGCAAGTACTAACCAGAGAATCACAGGAGGGTTTGTGTTAAAAGGAACATTAAAGCTCACCCAGTGCCACCCCTGCCATGGCAGGGACACCTCCCACCATCCCAGGATGTTCCAAGCCCCATCCAACCTGGCCTTGGACACTTCCAGGGATTCAGGGGCAGCCACAGCTTCTCTGGACACCCTCTGTCAGGACCTGCTGGGACTGGTCTTTAAGGTCCCTCCTGATCCAAACCAGCCTGGAATTCTGTGAGTCTACATTTCAGCCATAAAAGTCACTCAAGCTCCCAGGCATCCTCCTTCCACTGAGAAAAGAGCAAGTTTTTAACCGTGATGAACAACTTTTTAGGTGCTACAGCTCACGGCAAGCTCCCACCATACCAAGGCTACGGAGAGCTCTGAAAATACCCAGCAGCGACCAAACCGCAGCAGTCTGGAATCTGTGCAGCAACAGAGCCAGAGAGGAGAGCAAGGCTGGTTTAGGGAAGCTGGGCTGAGTTTGGAGGCAGTGGAAGCTTTACCTTCTGCAGGAAGAGGACGATCCTGACGAGCATCTTGGCGTGCAGCTCCTCCAGGGTGAAGAGCGTGCGCGGCGTGCGGATGAAGAGCTTGGTCTTGCCGTAGGCCACGTCGTGCTGGAAGCCGTGGCACTCGATCAGCTTCCTCACAGCGTCCTTGTCTGAGGGGAGGTCGTGGTTGGGCCAGGTGAATTCAGAGATCATCTTGTACCTGGAATTCAAAGGCACAATTTACAAGTGTGCACTTGCCACCGAGGTGCTTGAGAAGGTCAAATTTCAACTGGTTTTAGAAAAAGATTATCAACTAAATTGTAATAAAACTGAGTATAGATGGAAGAGTCTCAATACATCCTCTGTAGGAATCATGATCCTCAAAAGACAAGGAAAATGACTAAAGGAAACACATGATTTTGGGAGATGCTGAAAAATACTATTGGGAGGAGCTCAATTCATCAGCACTGAACTGATGCAATGGGACAAAATCAGCATTGGCCTCCTGCAGATTTGTCTGTTCCATTATTCACACCTTCGGTACCTAATTTTAGTTTTTATTTGTTTGGTTGGGTTTTGCTTGTTCGTTTTGTTTTGGGGTTTTTTTGCGAGGAAGGAAAGCTTTGGTTTGTTCACATTCTGCATAACAAGCCACCTGCAACCAACTGCTTTGTCAGAAAACCTGGATTTAACCATTCTGCAAATGATTTTTTTCTCGTGCATCACTCTGGGAGCCATTTCTAACAAACTCTGTCACTCCCCCCAGCAGCAGAGCTTTGACTGCCCCAATCTGTGCAAACACTGCCTGTAACTGCGGGTCTGCCATTCCTCCCATCCTCACTCCCCAAATGCCTTTTTCCACTAAAGAGAGAGGCAGACTGGAACTAAGACATCTACAAATCAAACACGAAGGGATCAGCTGAGCTCGATGAGATTTACCAGCCCAGGAAATGCTGATTAGGGGAACAGGCGTTTGCAAAAAGCAACAATGAATTTTCTGCATAAGATTTACGGATATAATAAGAGCTGTAATAGACGTTTTCCCTGGAATGGAAGCCGCAGCCGTGTTCTAAATAAAACAAGCACTCAGCGAGCTCAGCCACTTCGCACTTCAAAGCCCCCAGCCAAGGTGCGCATCAATCTCAATGCTTCAGACGCTCTCAATTCTCAGTTACACTTAAACGGCCTCACAATCACCCTTTTCCTGGGAGTGGCGGCACCGCAGGAGGCTCGGAACAGCCTCAGAAGAGCCGGAATGGAAACACATCCCAGCGCCACTTCATTCATCAAATCAGCCTTTGGAATACGCTGGGGAAGAGGGGGAATGGAGGTGCACACTGTGCCTAGGCAGGGAACGCCATCCCCGGGGGTTACAGGGATCTCACTGATAAATAAACAGGATTATAAAACCCCCTTCAGACTCCCAGGAGAAGATTTAGCACGTGCTGGCAAAAGCATTCCTGCTCTCACACACACAGGCCATCAGCACTGCACACTGGATTCTCCTCCCTATTCTCATCAGGAAAATGTTCCTGCAATAATTGATTCATTGAGAAAAATCGCTCACCTTGAGACATTTATGTTAGGAAAAAAAAAAACATAACAGAGCAAAGCAGTGGCAGTGCAACCCCACGGGCTGGGAACAAGGCTATGGATCAGGCTGTGGATCAGTTTGGGATCCAGGCTATGGATCAGATCAGGTTGGGATCCAGGCTATGGATCAGGCTGGGGTCAAGCCTATATATCAGGCTGTGGATCAGTCTGGGAACAAGGCCATGGATCAGGTTTGGGCCCAGCCTATGGATCAGGCCATGGATCATGCTGGGTTCCAGGCTCTGGATCAGGTTTGGACCCAGGCTACGAGCCAGGCCTGCCCCACCAAGGAGCTCAGGAGAGAAGGAATGTCACAGAACCCAAAACCTGCCCCAAAACGTTAAACCCTCCTCCTCCTCCTTTCCGTGGCATTGAGGACACCCCGGTGCCGATGGCCCCTCCCTCCCAGCCCACAGGAGCAGGACCGTGGCAGCTCTCGGGCTGTCCCCGCTGTCCCCACAGCCGTGGCACACAATGCCACCGACTCCTTCCCCGCAGCACAGGGCACGGCCTGGATGCCGCAGCCACTCACAACCCTGGCCTGGTGCTAATTATAGCCAGGCAGAGTCCGGGATAAATCTGCTCCCTGACACCACAGCCCTGCCCCTCTCCTGCCTGCAGATCCCCACAGCTCCCAAGGTCACTCAGACATGGAACACCCCCTCCCAGCCACCTTTGGTTCTCCTTCCCCTCTGTATCTCCCTATGGAAACACCAACAGGGATGAGGCTGCTCCTGGAGTTAACATTTCCCACTCCAGCTCTCCTAAGCCCAGGATTTCTGCAAGGCACTAAATTGTGAAGCTTTAATGACCAATATTGGGTGTGCAGCTGCAGCTGGGGCTCAGTGTCCCTTCCCAGCCTGCTGTTCACAGCTCTCAGTGTTGATTCCATGCTATGTTTGACATGGCCTGGGATGGGCATATGGATGCCTCCCAGGAATTGTGGAAAGGGTTGGATTACACTCACAAACCCCTTCCTGAAACCCAGTCAGCTTTTTCTGGATGGTAATTTATATATTAAACCAAGAGAATGCACCCCATGTGTGCATGTGCCACGTGTGTCACTCAACTGGACGATGCTGTGACCACAGGAAGGGACAACTTCTCCTGGTCCAACAGAAAATATTTCAAATTGGAAAGGGCAGCCTGGCTTGCACAGAGCTCAAAGGAAGCTTTTCTTTATCCAAGGAAAGCTCGAAAAGGACATTTATAATGGTCTTAACTGTGCCTCACTTCATTCCCTACTGAGGGAGAGGAGATATCAAACTACTTTGCAGGATTTAGGGCTAAATATCAACAAACTCTTCTCCTACAGGAAGAGAAGTTATTTTTCTGGTTTATATACACATATAGCTAAACCCCAGGCATACATGCACTCACATATATGTTTACATGTGTGTGTGTTATCTGTTGGCTCTATATACCCTGATCTCAGGCTCCTGTCCCCTAACAGGTATTAGCAAAACAAACCCCAGGGATCTGTTCTGGGCTCAGAACACCTGAAAGCCTCAGGGCCTGTCAGGGAGTTAAATGTCTGCTTGTGGGCCTGAATTTTATGATATCTTTGCAAATGCAAGCAAACAGATGATGGAGTTCCATCCCACAATCGCCTCTTGCTGAGTTACTCAGGATCTGTGTGAAAACGTGCCCCAGGCAGTGCAGGAGCCCAAAGCTGAAGGGCCTGGAGTCTCCTGCACGTTCCCAGTCTCCCAATAAACCTGGCAAATGGAAAGAAACAGAAACCCCGTGTGATCCCTGCTCAACACCAGCTCAGAAAGGTGCAGCTCGTACCACAGACCATATCCCCCAGCCCCTAAGAGGGAATGGCTCACCCAAAGACACGGAACAAGGAATTACTGCAAACAATACCCAGGTCAGAAGAATATTTTCCTCTTTTTTTTTCATTTAGAAAAGCCATTGCAGACCAGGCTTGGAGCAACACCACACACACAAACAGTGTCTGATCCCTCACTCTGGATGTGAAATCCCACTCCAGGGCTGGGCAGGACTCCTGTTCCAGCAGCCCAAAAGCTGAAGCAGTGGCCATGTGCTGATTTGGTTCCTGGCTGCAAACACTGCTGGGCTGAAGCTCACAGGAGCTCATCAAACATTCATTAGAAACAAAGCAGCTGTTTATATTAATAGCAATTGCACAAATCTTAAGAGTAAATGGTAATGAATTCCACATGTGAGGTGAAAGTACACTCTATCCACTGCAGAATGGTTCAGGAAACTGATCCCCAGTGCTGCAGACTGGATTTAGGAAGCCAGAGCCTTTCATTCCACCTTTCATATTATGATATATCCAGGCAAATCTCCACTGTGAACAGCAAAAGACCTTTCACCAGCACTTTGTTTCTAACTCATGACATCCCACCTGCTTGGATAGTTTCAGTTTTTTCTACTTTCACAGCCCTTTTCTCACCTGATTCAATAACAGAACAAAAACTCCATTCACTGTTCCATCAGAGCAGGTTGAACTCGCAGGGCCCACATTAATTTAGTGAAATCTTAAGACAAATTTCAATGTAAAACATGTCATTTGTCACAAGTCTGGTAGGAATTAAGAGGGCAAGAAGTATCAGAAGCACATTTAATGGGGTCACGATACCATCCCCCTTTTCAGATTTCCAGTTTTAAAGTCCAGAGGTTTTCCCCACATAGTGTCACCATCATGTGCTCCCCCAGACACACCAGGCTGTGTGTCTCTCTCGCTGTAACAATTAGACAATTCAGAGAGAAAACAGCAGTTAATTAGCTCAGGTTTGAGGGGATGCTCTGGGGAAGCCCCTCATTACACCTTCCTGCTGCAGAGTAACACAGCCAGGGAGTTTCAGCAGGCAAGGAGCTGAGCCTGAGCAGCACAAGCACCCCAGCACAGCTGCACCGGAGCATCCACGGCCCTGTGGGATCTGCGTCAGCTTATCCAGGAGCTGACTGAACCCAGCCACGCCCCGAGGAGCCGGGCAGCCCGGCGCAGCCGCTCACCTGTGCAGGAACTTCTCGTAGGTCTGGCGGTAGGCGAAGCCGGCCCGGCGCACCCGCACGTTCTCCAGCAGCCCCAGGTACTCGACCTGGTGCCGGCAGCGCTCCTCGTCGAAGAGCTGCGGGGACTTCTTGTCGTTGGGCTTGATGCAGCGCACGTAGTAGGGCTCCTGGGGACAGGGCACAGCGGTGTCACCGGGCAGAGCACCCTGGGCAGGCACCACCCGTCCTGCAGGAGGGGTGAGCCCGGCCCGGAGGGGTGAGCCCGGCCCAGAGGGGTGAGCCTGGCCCGAAGGGGTGAGCCCGGCTCAGAGGGGTGAGCCCAGCCCAGCCCACAAGGTCTGGTTGCTCAGAGAAATCAGGAGGTTAAACCAGAAGTGACAATAACAGTGTCTAAGGAAAGCCTGGATGTGGCACTCAGTGCCATGGCCTGGGTGACAAGGTGGTGTTAGGCCATAGGTTGGACTCGACGATGTCAAAGGTCTTTTCAGCCTGGTTGATTCTGTGACTCTGTGATTCTGTGATTCTGTGATGTTCCCTCCTTCACCCCTTACAGGACCCACGTGTTCCCCACTGGAGCTCCACTGGCCCTTGCTGTGCATCCACTCAGCACCACATCCTCCTCCTCCTCCTCCTCTGCTTTGAGGAGAACACCACCAGTCCTCAGAAAAGATACCAAACCCATGGAATTAATGGCATTCATTGACCTGTGAGATATGGTTTTCCCAGCATCACCTCCAAAAGCAGCCTGGTCACTCCATCACTTTTATCTGTGCTGAACCAAGTCAAACACCCCCAACTCCAACACGGCTGAACGGTGGAGATGATGGACCCCAAACCCAGGTGTCTCCAGCCCACCCCATCCTCAGAACAAACACAGGCCACAGCACGTGGGTTCCTCTTTCTGCACCACCTTGGACTTGCAGGGGCAGGCAAGAGGGAATGGGCATGGGTGGCTTTAGTCCACCCTGCACAGGCTGACCCTGGGTGTCCAGGTGAGTCCCACGGGGTCACACTCCTCTCCCTTCAGCCCCCCTGCACCCTAAGATAAGCCCCACACAGGTCTGTTGGAGTATTTTGATGTTTATTTTCATTTTTATGAGATTAAAGGCAGTTTTTGTTTAGGCCAATATGATCTGTAACCAGCACCAGCCTGTGAGGGGGGGCTACAAAGCCCTTAAACTTATTCACTTCCATCCCACTGGCTTTTGGAATCCCTTCATGTTTTCCTCTTCATGGCTGGCCTTTGCTGTCCCACTTCCAACTTTGTTGGTGTGTGGAAAAGTAATTAATAATCATAGAATCACAAAATATTCTGAGTTAGAACCCCAAGGATCATCCAGTCCAACCCCAGCCCTGCACAGACCCCCAACACTCCCACCCTGTTCATCCCTGGAGCGGTGTCCAAACGCTCCTGGAGCTCTGGCAGCCTCGGGGCCGGGACCATTCCCTGGGGAGCCTGGGCAGTGCCCAGCACCTCTGGGGGAAGCGCCCTTCCCTGAGATCCATCCCAAACTCCTCTGGCACAGCTTCATATAAAGCCCACTGTAGCTTTTCAAATTGTACTTTTCTAGCATTAATAGATAAAACATTCCAAAGGCAGCTCACGGCCACCTGACATGGGGATAAAGGGAGATGCACAGCCTGGGGGACATCTCAGTGTGACAAAATGTCACCTTTGATAAAACCAGCAATGACCTTTAGCCAGATAAAGCCAATGGCTGTGAAACCACCTCTAGCACTGCCCCAAGGAACCTGAGGGATCCCAAAAGGGAAAGCCCAGGAATTCTCCAGAGGAGCCTCTCCTGTTCCAGCACTCCTGGACAGCCTCAAAACCCCACAATGGTAACAAAAGGGAGGAATGGTCTGGGGGAGGAAAAAAGGGATTCATTTCATGAGAACAAATGCAGAGTTCCACATTTAGCAGAAATAGTTGGTTAATAAAGAATGAAAATCTGATTTGACCCTGGTGCTGAACAGATCCAGGAGTTCCAGCTGATGTGAGGCAAAACCAGGTTTTTCTAGGAAAGGAGACAGGAACAGGAAAATTGCAAGACAAAAATCCAACACATTTCTGAGCATCTCATGCAGCCAGGGCACTGCAGTTCAAGTGGGAATGTGAGTCAGTGCAGGAGAGAACAAGAAAGATCAAAACTCCAGCAAATGTGACTCAGAGGAATTGTGGGTTTAGCCTAGAAGGACCAAGGAGGGACAGAACCCCCCTGGTGGGAGATTTTGTGTATTTAAAGGATAGATATGAGGAAATGCAAACATTCAGCTTTAGGACAAAGAAGTTATGGCTTTAACCACAGTATAAAAATTCAGATTAAGCTTCAGGAAAACAAGGAGTGGGAAGAGAATGCCTGTGGGAAGGAGGGAACATCCATCAGTGGGGAGAAGAGCCTGCAAAGGGAAGATACAGGCAGAGGTGTCCTCAAACAGGAGGTGAATTAGCTGCACTCCCAAGGTCCTCCTCAGCCCAATTTTCTATGATTTGTCTGTGATTCAGCCTTATTTCTATGATTTGAGGTCACCTAATCTCAGGATAATAGGAAAGGCCCCAAATTGCCATTTCCCTTCAGTAATGCTGAGGGAACAGGACCACCCGTGGCTGTCCTGGCTTGTCCTGACACAACCTGAGGCTTTGCAGTGCTATGGACCAGCCCCCAGACCTTCCACTGCCTGCTGGGTGTGGGCCAAGAGAGGGAGGCCTTGGAAGGCAGAGCTTCCTATCCTGAGAGCTGACACAACCCCTGGATCTTCCGGGGAAGGTGCTGGGCTGGAAGGTTTCCCTGCTTTCCTCAAGATGGGATCACCAGCACCAGGCTGTGATTTCTCCAGGAAATGTCCTTGGGGTGGGAATAGACAGCAAAAGCTGAGCCAAGCACCCACAAGGAGCTGGCAGCATCCTGGCACTGCCCACCCTGCCGGCAGCAGCCCAGGAGCAGGGATAGGTGTGAGGAGTGCGGCAGAAACAGGAGGATGTGTGGGCAACATCCCTTCCTGCATCCTCTCCCTTCTCCTGGCGGCTCCAGTGCTCCCCAAGTGCGTCAGGAACTGCTCATTCACAGCCTGGCTCCTGTCCTGTCCCGTCCTGTCCTCTCCTCTCCTGTCCTCTCCTGTCCTCTCCTTGTCCGGCTCTTCCCAGAGCAGGGGCTTGCACAAGGAGGGAGCACCAAGGACAAGGCTTCCCCAGGGCCAGGCTGGATGGGCTTGGAGCACCCTGGGACAGTGGAAGGTGTCCCTGCCCACAGCAGGGGGTGGGATGGGATGATCAGGCTCTGGAACAGCTTCCCAGGGAACAGTCAGGGCCCAAGGAGCTCCAGGAGAGTTTGGACAACACTCTCAGGGATGCACGGGGTGGGATTGTTGGCGTGTCTGTGCAGGGCCAGGGGTTGGATCAATGATCCTTGGGGGTCCCTTCCAACTCAGGATATTCCATGATTCTGAGATGAGCTCTGAGGTCCCTTCCAACCCAAACCATCCCCTGATGATTCCATGGTGTGACACCAAGCAGCTGAGTGACAGCTCCGTTCTGAGTAAGATCTTCTCCAAGGTCACCACCGAGCACTCTCCTCTGCCACGGCCATTCAGAGACTCACAGAACCATTAAGGTTGGAAAAAACCTTTAAGATCATCAAATTCCACTGCTGACCCAGCAGCAGCACCAGTTCACCACAAACCCACGTCCTCAAGTCCCACACCCACACGTTTTTGAACACTTCCAGGGAACACTCCACCACTGCCCTGGGCGGCTGTGCCAGGGCTGGACAACCCTTTCAGTGAAAAAAGTTTTCCTGATATCCAATCTAAACCTCTCCTGGCACAATTTGAGGCTGTTTCCTCTTCTCCTGTCCCTTGTCACCTGGGAGCAGAGCCTGGCTCCCACCTGGCTGCACCCTCCTGTCAGGGACTTGTAGGGATCTTTTCACCTCAACCCATCCCAGTGACACTTGTTCTCCTTTCTTTAAGGAGAAAAAAGTGACACATAATAAGGTGGTACAATGTCACAGCACAGAAACCTCTTTCTCATGAGAAAGAATGCATTTGTTTATATAAACTAAGATAAAGGTAGTGAAACTCTCATGAATCAAGGTAGCCAATTGCTACGGGGGGCGTTCAGTGAGTGACCAATCAGGTGGGAATCCATTTTGTATATAAAAGCTGAATTTAATTAATAAATGAGATCTTTTATGACTTGACCCTTCGCCTTCCCGTGTTTCGACATCTGCTCGCTGCGACAGTACAATTTTAAGAGATTTAAGATATTTCCATATTCACTGTTTTGGCTTCCTCCTGGAAATCCTCTCTGCACGTGAGAAAGAAGGTGAGAAGGTTTCCAAGGCTCTTCCTTCACTCAAGAATCTCCTGGCAGCTCCCAGAACTTGCTGTGGGCATGGCTGCCCTGATCTGCTAAAACCTGGCTCTCATCTGACTGGGAAGGAGCTGCTGAGGGAAATGCAGGATATACAGAGAACTCTGAATTACACCTGGACTTGGATGCTGGGAAAGAGCCCAAAGCTGTGAAGGTGAGTGGGCAGCACTTTCCCCTTCCCCTCCTGCTGATTTTCACCCTGGGCCACTTCCCCATCCACACCACGAGGGACAAATCTCTCTCAGTGGCAGGAGCAGGGTCACCAACAGCAGATGGTGCCAGGCCAGGCCAGACCTGCCCTGTGCTGCAGCTGGTGGCAGGAGGAATATAAATCATCTAAATCCCTCAATGGGGTTGATATCACAAATATTCCACATTCAATCCACAGAACTGCAACACCTTGGGAACAGAGCATCCAAATTAAAGAAACACGGAATGGTTTGGGTTGGAAGGGACTGTGAAGATCACCCAGTGCCACCCCTGCCATGGGCAGGGACACCTCCCACTGTCCCAGGGTGCTCCAAGCCCCATCCAACCTGGCCTGGGACACTGCCAGGGATCCAGGGGCAGCCACAGCTGCTCTGGACGTGTCACCAGGAGCACGAATTCCAGGCAGGGTCACTGGTTCACTGCTGACACGACAGCAGCCAGGTCTCAGCTGTTCAGCACTGCTGCCTCAGAACCCCGGCCAGGCTGCCAGGCACAGCTCTGCCACTCAGAAATGCAAACCTGTGACTTCAGGTCAGGCACAAAGGGCAGTGACTGTGCCTGCATTTGATAGAAAAAGGCTGAAATCTTTTGGAAAGCAGGAATGGGAAGTGCCTGCACAGACAGGAGATCATCTATCAGTGCAATTACAGTGTAATTAAAGCCTCTCAGAAACGACAGCTCCTGGAGTAAATTCTAAAGTAGATTATTCCATGCTTCCAATCTCCCCAGCCCCAGCTCTTCAGGGGGATAATTACGCAGCTCCCATTCTCGCTGTCAGAGAACTGCAGTTTGTAAAGGGAGGAACTGAAATGCAGAGACACAAAGGCCCCAGCTTTGAAAGCTCTTTAGATGTCTGATTGCAGCTGATTTTATTTTTTTCAATCAAGCTGAGCGATTTTTAGATTTTTAAGTGTTAAAAAGAAACCAAACCAGTTTTAAGCAATTGCACCCTAAATAAACTCCTTGAGGGGTTACTTTTCTGTACTTTACAGCTCCTTACATGACAGAAGGGATGGGACACAGGACTGACAAATTTGTGCTGGATGTGTCCAATCAGTCACAGTGGTGACATTATAATTTACCAGAGGTGAAGCCTGTCAGCCTGGATAGGAGAGGGGAGAGATGGAAGGAAGAGTCAGACAAAAGGAGTTACAGAGGAGGAGGAAAAGAAAAAGAAAGAAGGAAGAGATGCATGTCCAGAGAGTTCCCAGGGAAGCTCATCAGTCACAAATGGGGCAGCCACAGGGCTTCTCATGTCAGGATTTACAAAACAGCCACCCAAAAGAATCCATCACAGAGAGAAGAGCTTGGGCAGTAAAACCTGTGCTTGAGAAATGGTACATGGCAACTGGAAAAGCCAGTTTTTGTTTTTTGAGTGGTTTGGTTTTGTTAAAAACATTGCACTTTTTTCTACGTACGAGAAGTTTTTGCCCAAAAGGTTCTGGGAATCTGGAGGATTTCAGGAGCATTGAGATACCAGTGCTGATAAACATCATTCAAACTCAGTGTGCTCCAAAAACAGAGTTCCTGGAGTCACAGAATTGTTGAGGCTGGACAAGCCCCATGAGGTCATTGAATGCAGCTGATCCCCAGCACTGCCCAGGCCACCCCTGACCCCTGTCCCCAAGTGCCACATCCACAGGGCTTTGAAACCCCCCCAGGGATGGGGACTTCACCACTGCCCTGGGCAGCCCCTTCCAATGCCTGACCACCTTTTCCATTAATAATTTTTCCCTGATATCCCACCTAAACCTCCCCCGGCCCAGCCTGAGGCTGTTCCCTCTCCTCCTGTCCCTGTGCCCTGGGAGCAGAGCCCGACCCCCCCGGCTGCCCCTCCTGTCAGGGAGTTGTGCAGAGCCAGAAGGGGCCCCTGAGCCTCCTTTTCTCCAGGCTGAGCCCCTTTCCCACCTCCCTCAGCCACTCCTGGGGCTCCAGCCCCTTCCCAGCTCTGTTCCCTGCCCTGGACGCACTCCAGCCCCTCAATGTCCTTCTTGTCATGAGGGCCCAGAAGTGCCCCCAGCACTGGAGGTGTGGCATTTCCAGGCACATTTCCAGTGTCTCCACATAGACTTGTGTTTGCAGATGCTGAAATTCAAACCAGATTTGAGAACAGCCCTGCACTGTTAACACCAGTGCCATGCCACTGACCCTAGGGAAGCTCCTGAGACATCCCAGTATCCCAGCACCTGCCCCTTCTCCCAGAGACTGCAGAGCTCTGCTTCACCACCAAATTCCACATTTAACCTGGAATAACAACAAAAGAGAATTTGAAAGGTTGTTATTTTAAATAGCAGAAAAGTGAAATGACCACTAATGCTGCAGGTACTGTAGCCACAGGCTTTGACATTCTGGTGGTGCTGGGCTGATGGTTGAACTCGATGATGTTAATTAAATGTCTTTTCCAACATTAACAATTCTAAATTCCAAGACTATTGATATTCCTGCCCACCAAACTGGCACTTTTGGAGACTATTCCCCCAAAGGACAGGTTTAAAGATATTCTTGCTACAGCCAAAGAACCCTGCAGCTTTCCAGGGAGGCCAAACACAAGTATCAATAACAAGGAGCTCTTGGGCTGCCATCCTGTTCGAGGACACAGAAACTGAGCATCTAAATATGGTTTAAAGGAGTTTTCAGAGCAGCACTGAGGCAGAACAGTCCAGGTGGAAGGGGAGGCACTGACTGCACTCAGGTAATGGCAATAAACCATCAGCACACAACTCAAGCCTATCTTCAACTCGGTGTTTTGAGACACAGCTGAGAATAACATGACCTGGTGTTACCTCTCCTGAAGGAACCTTATTCCTCTGACATCCCAGACCACAGCTTGTGCAATCCTGTGTTCAGAGCTGTTTCCATCAGCTGTGACCACAGGCTGCCCAAAAAAGTCCTGCAGGGTCCAAGCCACAGTCAAGACACACAGAGAGTGTCACTGCTGCTCTCCCAACTTCAGTCCCAAATTCAGCATGGGAAAAATCAGTAACAGCCCCAGGGAAGGGTGAGAGCTCCTGGAAGTGCAGCGATGGTGTCCCCAAAACAGAGAGTGGCTGCACCAGCAGTGGTTCCAGCCCCAGCACAAGGAAGAGCCAAACTGGCAGTGACTTGAGGCAGAGCACCCAGTTCTTGGTGCACAACCAGCATCTTGCTGGCACGGCCTGAATGCCCAATTATTGGCTTGCTAATGACATGTGCATCTCATTAACTGTCCCAAAAGTCACCTCACAGAGATGCTCAGGGCACAGCAGCCAGAGAGACTCTCTGCACTCTGATTCACTGTTTGATGTACACAAAGGTTGTGTTCAGGAGCCTCATCTAAGGAACCTCCCCAAAATTTAGACCCTTTAAAGTGACACAAGGCCGGCTGCAGGACGGGGCTCACCAACACAACTCCCTGACAGGAGGGGGCAGCCTTGGGGGTCGGGCTCTGCTCCCAGGGAACAGGGACAGGAGGAGGGGAAATGACCTCAAAGTTGTGGCAGGGGAAGGTCAGTTTGGATATTGGGAAAATTTCTTCATGGAAAGGGTTGTCAAACCCTGGAAGAGGCTGCCCAGGGCAGTGGTGGAGTCCCCATCCCTGGCAGTGGCACTTGAGGACATGGCTCAGTGGTGGCCTTGGCCATGCTGAGGATCAGCTGGACTCGATCTCAGAGGGCTTGTCCAGCCTCAACAATTCTGTGACTCCTTGAAATCTGTTTTTGGAGCATGCTGAGTTTAAATTATGCTTATCAGTACTGGTATCTCAATACTAATGAAATCTTCTTTTCTCCACTGCTATTCAACAGAAAATCATGAAAACCCCAACAGCTTCAATGCAAGTTTCTCAATGAGAGTTTAGGACAGGTAAAGAATGGGAAAGGACTACACTGAGACACACACAGGAACCTCCCAGTGAATTTGACTTGGAAACAGCTCCTGGTTATGCCTGCCCCTGGAAAAGGCTGGTATTTGTGATGCAGATACTGATGATAAATGGACTGAAGTAAATTAATTCCACCCAAGCCCAGCAGCCTTCAGTGAGCAATGCTGGTACCCTCTGATTCAAGATGGAAAAGGTGGGATTTAAACTCTCCATGCCCTGCTGGGAGCTGCAGGGATTGTTCAAACCACTGCAGTGCACAGCCTTCTCTGGGCTATTCTATTTTTACAACTACCAGGTGGCCTGGAATAATTTTCCCAATAAACAAGGAAAGGAAGTTTTTCCACGGGTGCCTGCTGAACCTGCCCACTCCCAGCTCCCTGCTGTGTCCTGGAGCCCTCCCCACAACACCCCAGAGGGATTCTGGCTGTCCTGAACCCCCTCCTGGGCTGCCTCAGGCTCCCCACACTGGGCTGGGCACGAGTGACCGTGGCCACTCTGTAGGACCCAGACCTGCAATAGCAGCCAGCAGCACCAAGGAGAAACTTCTCTCACAACACAGAGGAACTCGCTGGGTTCCTGGCACCTCCTGACACCTGCACCAGATCCAGGTCAGGGCCAGCCAGCAGATTATTTGGAAGATGGACAGATCAGATCAATGTTGACTCCTTGGGAAGCAGACTGAAGCCTGTCCCCATCCCCACCAGGTCACAGGCACCTTCCCAGCTCCAACAGCTCATGATTTGAGAGCTCCTCTCTGGCTGCCCAGGCACTCTCTCCATTTGGACTCATGGTGCCTATTTTAGCAAGGCCTGGCCTCGGGCTGGGCTCACAGGGGCATCTTCTCAGGAGCCCTGAGGCAAAACATCCTGAGGGAGCCATGGGGCTCCATTTCCCACCGGGGAGGCTCAGCTGGCACCTCCAGGCAGCTTTGGTGGGTCCCAGATCCTCCTGCAGAGCTCACATCAAACCCACTGAGGAACAGGAACACAAAAATACAGAATCACAGAATCACAGAACATGCTGAGTTGGGAGGACCCCCAGAGATCATCCAGTCCAGCTCCTGGCCCTGCACAGACCCCCCAACAATCCCCCCCTGTGCATCCCTGGGAGTGTTGTCCTGGAGCTCTGGGCGCCCCGGGGCTGTGCCCAGTCCCTGGTGCCCAGCACCCTCTGGGCAAGACCCTCTAAAGCAGGTGTGATCTCATGTCCTAACTCTGGAAAGAAGAAGTGAGGGCAGCTCTCTCTTCCTGCACAGCCAGCACTGGGTGGCCATGCCCTGCCCCCTTTCCTTTGCTGCCACAGCTCCCGAGAAGACATTCGGAGCACTTCACTCCTTGTTGCTTAATTATTCTGAATGTGAACACACCCCAGCACCCTGGGCTCTCTGTTCATCTCTTGTGGGCTGTAGCACAGTGCCCAGACTCCAGCAAGGCCACTCAGCTCCAGTAACACCCCAGTATTCCTCAGGGATCTCAGCTCACACGAGGGGTCCCAGTGCTTGCTCAGCTGTGCTGCCCAAACAGCCCCTTCCCAGAGCATCCCCTTCCCCACCTTCCTTCACACAACATGCTGCTTGCCCAAGCAATGCCTTCGACCATACAACTGAAATATTTGGTGAAAGAAAAGCTTTCCCTCCTCGCCCTCTGGCATGGCAAAGAGGAGGAAAGAAGGAACTCACACAGGTCTGCCTGTTTGGTATGGAAGCCCATTGGCATGGGAAGCCAGAGAGAAACTCCACCCCATGAGCAGCATCCTCTGGGCCCTCTGCCCAAAGAGCTTTGCTAAAGGTGATTTGATATAATAATTATCACCTAAGACAGACTGGCCTTCCTATAAGTGAAAGACATGGAGGTCATGGAGGAACCAAGAATGCACCTTCTTCATGGGGGATGAGGTGACTCCCTCGAGACCTTCCCAGCCCAAAAGAATCTTGTTTGGCACAGCCAAGGCTCCCCTGCCTTTGATCAGCTCAGCTCCCGGCGGATGGCAGTGATGGGAAGGTGGGAATCTCTCCAGGGAGAAGCCACACTCTTCTCACCAGAAGCCAGAGTCAGTTTTGAAACAGGAATCGTTACCTTCAGTGCCAGGTTGTCCACCAGTGCAATCATGGAGTTCTTGAACAGCGTGGCTGCTGTCAGAGGCCTCTTGGTCACCTCAGTGATGCTCAGCTTCCCTTCAGGCCACATCATCTTCAGCACAGGGTTGGAGCTACGGGAGAGCCTCTTTAACTGCACAATCTCACAGCACTGACAGCCCAACAGCTGGTTCCCACCCACACCCACTGCTGCCTCCAGCTCACAGAGCATCCCCCGAGCCAGGGTGACGTTCCTGGGCACAACATTTCGTGCTCTTAAGAGCAAGTTCAAGCTTACAACTGAATATTCTGGAAAAACAACCAGCACATTCTCCCTTCAGATCAAGATGTGCAGGAACAGAACAGTGGAAATCCCACTGAGTGATCCATCAAAGGCAGGGGCTGCCTCTCTGCCACAACAGAAAGGATTTAACACAGAGGAGAGCGAGACCCACACCATCCTCCCTTGGAACCTGTCACCTGTGTTCAAGCTGCATTTCTGCACCTCTCTTGATATACAAAATAATTTATACACGTTGGCCTGTATTTTTGAAGGGTTCAGGCTGAGGTAAACTGGGCCTGATGGATGGCAAGAGTTCAGAAACAGACAAAAACTGAGCACATTTACAGCAATCCAATGACCAATCTGTCACAGGCTTTAACGTGCTGGAAATGGTGTTTGGGAACAGGATTTTCCAGAGACTTCACAGAAAACAGGCTAAATTTAATAAAACCACACAGCAAATATTTTGCAAGGTTTCTGGTCAATGGGAAGTATTGAAAACAGGAACAGTGGGGCTGCTCAGGGGAGCACAGGCAGTCAGCCCAAAGGACTGCAGACCAATTTCACACCTGCACAGGCAAACAGTGCCCACCACTGCAGGCTGTTTGTGCCACTGTCCTCTGAGCAGAGCCTCTGAAAGCTGCAGGTCACCAAATCAGGACATGTTTCATGCCATGTGAAGAAAAGCAGCTCCATGGGCACTTCCACCCACACTCTGATGGGATTTCAAATCTGCCTCTCAAGGCAACTTTTGCTTGCCCAACATGTGACCTCACGGTTTGCACGTCACTGCACACATGAAAGGATTCAAATCTATTTGCCCATTTCCCCCCATGTTTTCTTTCAAAACAGGGTGTTTTAGCTGAGGCCAAAGATATCTGGTGTTGACCAAAGCTCCCCAGTATCTTTAGCACTGATTACAGACAGAGCAGGGATGGTAAATCTGCAACAGGTTAATGACAAATCAGGCAGCACAAGCAAGCTCTGCACTATCTTGATTGCACAATCAGTAGGTTTCAAACAAACACTTTAAATTTAGTTCAACTAAAAGCTGCATCAGAACAGAAACAACGTGTACAGAATAAGGACTTTAACCTGAAAAATCAAACTAACAGCCTCTGGGTCACAGGAGATGTACGAAGATCAAATCCCACAGCAAAGTGTTTATTCACACACACTGAAGACAGAATCACTGAAAACCTGAGTCTCTGATGGCATCACTCCACAAAAAAGGATTCTGATAAATCAGATTAAAATTCTCCTCATTAATATTCTTACCTGTTGTACACGAGGCGTTTGAAGTCTTGAAATAAAGTGTCCTTGTTTTTGTCAATAAATCCAGTGACTGAGTAACTAAATAAAAAAAAGGAAAACCAGAGTTAATTGCAAAGTAGGAAAGTCCTTCTGTGAGCTGCTGGTAACTGTGGAATCAGCATCCCTGCCCTCCTACAGACACAGCAGATGCTAATCAGGAGTCCAGCCCTGCTCCCAGCCCATCACTAATTGCTGCAAGAGCAGAGTGTGAGACTTGGATCCTCAGGCCCAGCTCCCACCTCCAGCACAGGAACAGCACAGCTGAGTCCAGAGAGCTCCTGGAGCTGTGCAGTGAGGGCTGAGACACCTCACAGGACCTGGGCAGGGGGCAGACGGCCCAAATTCAGGAGTTACACTCAGGATTCTGGCTCCAAACGGAGCATGTGTTTGTGTTAAATCCTAGAGAAATTCAGGTTTGTTTTCAGTCTGTGCAATCTGCCCCTCTCTTGGTGGAGAGAGTCTGAATTCCAGAGCAGCCTCTGGCCAGTGAGTGGGGAGCTCTCCTGGAAATCAACACACACACATTTCAGATTCCTTCCTTCCTCTGCTCCCACAGGAACACCACTCCAGGAGGTCAGTGTTTCAGGGTTTCATCTCTTCTCCAAGTCCCCAGGCAGGCATGCTCTGTCCTCATGGAAAGGTCCAAAATCTCCCCATTCAGAGACTCCCACACAGACTGGAGAATCCTGAGCTCCAGATCCCACCCTGGGAAGCTGCACCCAAGCTGCAGGCTCTGGGATCAACCCACAACCTGTAAATCGCTGTACAGAGCCATCCTCAAATCACAGAATCATGGAACAGAACCTTTTAAAACTCATCCAATTTCACCCCCTGCCATGGCAAGGACACTTTCCACTACCCCAGGTGGCTCCAAGCCCCGTCCAGTCTGGCCTTGGACACTGCCAAGGATGGGGCAGCCACAGCTGCTCTGGGCACCTTGGGCCAGGGCCTCCCCACCCTCCAATCTTAAGGCTCCATGTAAGATCTGAGCCTGAGCTCTCTGTGATTCCTTCACATCTCAGTTTTCTTTTACCCCATTTGTCAGCCAATTGCAGTTCAGAAGGTTCAACCACTAAGATGGCACCTTGTATTTTCTCCTCCAAAACCCCCTGAAATCAGGGATGTCTGTCAGGAATTGCTCAGCAAAGGCTCCAGAAGACAACCTGCCTGTGCAACGTGGGCTCCAGTGTCATCACACTGGTTGTCCTTAGAAATTAAAGGCAAAATTGATCTCAAGGTAAAAGAAACTCCCTTTCTTCTGACACGGGAAGTTACACAAATCCTAAAGCATTCAATGACTGCACTGATATTCCACACAACAGCTTTCCCAGCAAATGGTTTCCACCACGTGCATCCTTCACTTCCACTCACTCTCCCTTCCCACTGCTGTCACCTCCTGCCCTTGTTCCTGCAGGCTCCAGTGAGCCCTTCCCAGCCCTCCTGCCCTGATCCCTCCTGCAGGTTATCACTCCCCTGTGCTTCCAGCCTGCTCCAACTGACTGGAGAATTTAAAGCCAGAGTTATATAATCACACCAAACAGATGTCTAAACCAGATTTTATTAGCTCAGTGTAGCTTTCTTGCACAAACACTGCTGCCTTTTTTCTCTCTTCTTTTTTTTTTCCCTGGAGCACTGCTCTCCCCTCACCCCCCACCCCTCGCTCTCCTTTTGTTTCACTCCAAGTACAAATTCCCACTCTGCAGAGCAAGGCACCAGCAGAAGATTTAATTGATAAGCAAGCGCTGCACTCTGTAATTGTGTGTGACAGCTATTCTGGCTTGCACCAGAGGCAGCAGTAAATCAGAATATTGTACCACTTCAGAGCTGCTGGGAAGACAAAAATAGAAGGTACGACTTCATTTCGGAAGGAAACTCACATCACATCCCCAGCGTAGTGCTTGATCCGGAAGTCTCTGTCGAACTCCAGCGTTTTGTCTGTGGCACAAAGCTGAAATAAATTCACATTCATTAAAACACCACCCCTGGACTGATATTAAAACACCACCCCTGGATTTTCAAGCTCCATGGAAGAGCACCCTGCCTTCAAAATAGCACTGGGAACTACAGTAACTCCACTTTCTGTGTGCATGGGCAGACGTGAAACCCACTGCTGGGTAATGTTTTCATAGATGCACTGTAAGAACATGTGCTTGTACAAATGCAGCTGCAAGAGCCTATAATTTTATTAAGAAATTGTTATTATCTCAGAAACACCATTATGCAAAAAGAACACTCGTGTCTGTAGAGAAACATTGCACCCACGAGTTAATCCATGACTTTTTTTAAGTCTTCCTTTATATTTTTTCCCACTGCAGTGTAACTCCTCAGCAGAGAAATGGGCCAGCTGCTGTGACAACAGCAAGGCTTGTTCTGTCCCAGATCCCTCCTGGTCATCTGACACCCCTCAAACACGGACCCCCCTGCAGATCCACTGCTCCAGGCCCTGCTCCCGGCTCAAATTCCCATCCCATCCCAACCCTTCTGTGCAGCAGAAGATGTCCAGTGCCCACATGGCAGCTGTTCAGCAGCAGTGGCTGTGACACACTCATCCCTTCAGAAATAGCAGGAGCCAAAACATCCATCAGGGTTGGCTTAATTAAAAAGGGAGAATGAGATAAGAATGAAGATTTTGTTATAGGCAAAAGGAGCAGGAGATGAATTGAGTCTTTGCAGGCAGCATTTAACAACACCGAGGGCTATGAGCAGATATCTGCTATCCACAAAAAGTCTTGGAGAAATAAAAGAGAAAATTAGCATGGTTGAAATGCAAGGCAGGAAGGATGATTAGGAGCAGGGAGCTACACTCCAAAAATTCACCTGTGTCCAAGAGCACAAAAGAGATTACAAACTGCAAGAACAGATGAAAAAACCAGAATATATTTTAAACAAAATGAATCACAAGGAGGAGCCCGGAGCCCAAGGAGTGTGAGCACCAAGGTCCCCAGGAGGTCACAGAGGTGTGGGGAGTCCAGTAGGGAGCACCAGGAGCTGCAGAGCTGATGGATGACCAAGGTGCAGCAGAACACAGAGAAAATGAAGAAACGAGGCAATACCAGGAAAACAAAGTCATTTTTTCTTGCTGCAGCTGCATTCCCAACACGGGGCTGGGGAATGCCTTTTTCAGCCACCCAAACACACAACTCAAACCAACAAGTCAATAAAAGAGGTAAACACCAAATGGAAAAAGAAATGTGTCTGTGCTACCAGACAGGGCATAGCTGGCACCACGAGCTCCTCCTAAAGCTCACCCAGCTCTGGAAAGCCTGGAAGGAGCCATAACACAGCAATCAGGGATTTTGTTGTTTGCTGGTTTGGCTTTTTCCTAAGGCGTGATTCTCTCCAAACTTTGTGTCTACTGGACAAAGCAGTTGAAATTAGTGAAAAAAAGACCAGCAAGTCTATTAACACAGTGGATTAACTGCTTGGGTTTCTGTGAGCCCTTCCACGAGGTTCCTCACTGACAGCTCACAGCATTTGAGGGCTAGGAAAGACAGGAGAAAGGTGCTGGAAAGATGGGAATCCTGGGGGAGCCTGCACTGAGCCTGTGCTTTCACAGCATCTGAAAGGAGCCATAACCTGAGGGCAGTGGGAAGGTCAGGGCTGGGTGATGGCACTGAATCACTGCGGGCTGCCTGGGGAGAGCTGCCAGGAGCTAAATGAGGGCAGAGCAGAGCAAATGGAACTCCCCAGCAGGGCAGTGATTCCCACTGAGAAAGGGCAAAGTTCACAGGAACTGATGGGCCCCAAACTGTCCCTTCCCGCCTCCACGGGGATCCTAACTACTCTGCTTCATCTCAACTGGAAGAGGCTTGAAGGGCAAAACCCATCCCCTGTGACTGACTGCCCTGGCAGAATGGGCCAATGAACTCAGCCTCTCCAGGTTAGGAAAGAAATGCCCACAGATGATGGCAAAAAATGTGGAAATGATGGTAGTGGAAGACAAAGAAAACTGTGTTTTGCCATTTAAAAACTAGGAGGTGAGAGGTGTAACCTAAAATGGAAAAGGGAGGAGGGAGCGAAACAGGGAGGAAGGAGCTCTTCAAGTATCTGAGCTGTGGAATTCTTTGTCAATTTAAAATACCAAGACAACCACATAAAAAACCCTATTAAGGACACCAGGAGGTTCCTGGGCTGCAGGTCCCTGGAGAATGGGACATGTCAAGTAATCACTACACATTTGTCCCATACTGGGGTCTCACTTGGGCATTCACCACTGTCCAGTGTCTTGCAAGACACAACATCGGGTGTCTGGAATGGACCTTTTGATACTTTTCCCTTCACAACCAGTTTGTTGAGATTGATGCTCTCCACAATTTGAAGATTGAGGCATTCATGGACTGTCAGTCACTGCACTTGATCCTTCCAAAGTATAATATCAACAGAAAAGAAATGGACCTTGGAGAGATCGAGGTTGGGAAGGGCCACCAGACCAGCTGGCACACCTGCACATCCAGATCAGCATCACACAGACCCGAGGAGGACACCCCGTGCTCCAGGAACACAACATTCTGCACAAACTCTGCTTGTGGCAGAGTTAAGCAGCGTTTTCCTGGTTTGTCTGGCCTTCCCCAGGACCAGGGAGCCGGCAGCGCGGAGCAGCCGGGTACACAAAGTAGGACACGACTATTTAGGGCACCACAGCCCCCCAGAGCTTCTCCACATGGAGCCTGTGTGCAACATGCTCTGCAGGGAGCAGTGGAGCATGAACTCGGGCTGAAGGATGGGAGCTGTGCCCAACACACGCACTTTAACTCTCTGGGAACAGCTTCCATCTGCGTGGAACTTCATCTGCATGGAACCACTGCAGTCTGCAAAGGCAGGGGTGAGATGGAATCAAGCCCTTTGTTTTAATCCAAGTTAGAAGAGCCCGGCTCAGAAGGCTCAGGCTTCCCACAGCAGTTCTGGGTGGGACTGAGGAAGAGCTCTGAGGCGCTGGGATGTCTGCAGAGACGCGATGGGGAGAAAAAATAATAATTATGCTGAGAGGTTTATGGGTCATTGTTTTCAAGGCTCTATTGATTTAACTAGAAATTAGCAAGCCAGGCAGATACATCACCCCCTCCATAAACATTATTTATAGCAGGATTCCTTGTCTCCCTCTCAGCCTGTGCAGGCAGTTTCTGACAACGCCACCTCCTGCTGAGGAACGCTGCAGCTGCCAAAGCTGCCCTTTAATGTCTCCTTGCTGGGAGGGGACTCCTGAAGGCGAGGACTTGAGCAGATTTTATTTTTAAATGTTCATTTTATAGCCTCTCATAGCACCTCCTGAAATTCCATCCCCTTCTGCCACTGCACTAAAGGACCACCTGCTCCCTCCGTGGCAGAGCCCCTTCCCCTGGGCGAATGTGGGAGCAAGGACAGAACAGAAACCAAACTCCTCTCTCTGCTTCCACTGCCCAGACAGCTCCAGAAACTGGACCACTCCCCCAGCACCCACTGCAGAGGATCCCAGACTCATCCCACCAGCATTTTACCACTAAAAAAAGCAGTTTGCATTCAGGAACCCAGACTAGGCCTCACGCTCCTTTTCAGGTGGGTTTTCTCAGAATGTGCCGTGTCACTGCTCAGGCACCTGAGATCTGGGTCAAGACTGGCATCAAGCTCCCTGTCCCCCTCCCTGAGCTCGGGTGCACGTGGCAGGTGAGACACCAGGTGTGCTGCAGCAAAAGGGCATTTAAGGAAAGCAACATCTGGGAGGAAAAAGTGGTTTTGGTTTACTTCCATCCTGGCCTCTCCTCAGACAGCCCCAGCCAGATCCATTGTTTATCCCAGGCCTCCCGGAGGCAGCCTTTAGCACATATCTTACACAACCAGGCTAATTTGGTATTTCTGACCTACATAAAATACCGTGCCGGGGTGGGAGGGAGCAGGGGGGACCAGCACTCTGAGCCATGCATTTCAGATAATGTTTCTGAGTAGAGTGACATCAATAAATTAAAGGCCCTTATTTGATTACTCAGTGTGAAAGATTCTCAAATTAATCAGGCTGGTGACCATTTTGCAATCTGCTGCCAAGTGAGGAATAAATGAAGCCTTTTAATTCGCCCATTGTAGCCCAGACAAAGCCAGGCGAGGGGCCTGGGTGCTCTGAGGTGCAGTGGGAGATGAGCACGTTGTGCAGCCAATGACGATGAAAAAAGCCCAAATCACAGCGCTGTAATAATGCAGGAGTGTGAATAATTTCACTGTCACTATGTATTAGAGCAGCCTGGGGAGAACAGCACGTGGGCTGAGCCGGCGCATCGATTGGTTCCAGATGACATCATGATATGTCAAGGCACGAGCTCGGCTGCTTTTATCCCGAATGAAAGGGATCTGCCATCGCGCGAGCTGCAGCTCCCTCTGCCGGGTTCCTCTGCGGCTGGAGCTGCCCCGGGCTGTTTCACACTCAGCCGCAGCGATTCCAACCCAGCCACCCCCAAACCCCTTTTTCCTCGTTCCCTTCCACCTCAGAAGGTGGAGGAGGGATGGCAGAGGACAGCGAGGTCTGAGGGTCACCTTCCTGCTGGAGAAGTGCGCGTGCTTCCCCAGTTTGCTGTTGAGGGCCTCGAGGAACATCTCGTCCGTGACCTTCCCCACGTTCATGCAGGCATCGTCCAGAATGGCAATGATCCCTTTGTGCTGCTGCTCCACCAGGTCCACGATCACCTGGTTGTTGAAGTAATCAATCTGCAGGAAACAAAGCACAGGGGTGTTGGTGACCTTGGCTGCAGAAACGGGAGGGAGCCGGTGCTGGCCACAGCACCCAGTGTGACAGCGAGGAGCGATCAGCTCTGAGTGTGCACATCTCTAATTCCAGATCAAGCAGGCTGCTCTCCCACGCTGAACAGCAAAGAAAGGGTTTTTCAAACCCCTCAGATACATCTCAAGACCTCTGCTGCAGAACGCCCTTTAAAATGTCTTTTACAATTCAGCTGTGTGCAGTCACCACAGTGACACTGCACATCCTGTCCTTGGGTTCTGAAGAGAGTTTGAACAGGAAAAGTCAAGATTTTTACGTGTTACTATCAACGACTCGAAAAATCCATTAGCACTCAGAACAGAAACCCACAGTCACGTGTGGCATCACAGAGGTGCCACAACAGGTTTCATCTCACACCTGGAGTCCCTTATTTTCCCAAGGAGACATGTGGTGAGATGAGTGGGGAGCTCCTGCCCCAGCCTGGTCCCAGCCTGACAGGACAGCTGGCAGGGACACAGATGTCACATCGACTGGAGCCTGCATGTGGAGCAACTTTGGATCTAGGACTTGTGCTGGTACACTGCCCTCACAGCGACCTCTCCCTCCCCTGCCAAAGCACTCACATGCTTCCAGGGAATTCCCTCTCGCTGGTACTCCTCCTGCTCCTGCTTTAGAACCAGCTGAATGAAGAGCTGCTGCAGCTTTTCATTGCAGTAATTAATGCAGAATTGTTCAAAACTGCAAAAACGTGAGAAGAAAAGGTGATGAGTGTTCTGGGAAAGGCAAAGGCACAACACTGGGCTTTAGAAGGTGGCTCACCTGTTATTGTCAAATATCTCGAAGCCATAGATGTCCAGGACCCCAATGACCGTGTTCTTGCCGTGCACTGTGGTGTCGTAGTTCTTCACCTCGATGACATCGTTGATGTGTGTGACAATCCAGCAGAAGAGACGCTCGTAAATGGCCTGCAGGAGACACAGACTGAGGGCTCCTGCCTGCACCTGCCTCAGCTCTTCCCAGGAAATTCAACACAGCTCATTCCAGGCCTCCACCAAAGCTGCAGGTAATGTTCTGCTGAAAGCGAGCAGCTACTGACTGGAGAAAATGTTCTATGGAAGTATTTCTTTTCTTTCTTCCAAAACTCATTTATACCAAGTTGAAATCCCAGTGAGGTCACTGGGTGCAGCAGTTCCCTAATTTGATTCCAGTCAGCTTTTCAGCTGCCTAATAAGTACCATTCCTGAGAATTATTTAACAATGGTGAAGAGCAAGTGAGAGGTCAGTCACAGAAACCCCACAACTGAACACAATGACAGGAAAATAATCCTGTTCACCTTTCACAAAGAAATTGTTCTGTAGGCAGAGGTGTCTTCAAAGTCTTCATGTTCAAATTGTGCTGTGGAGCTGGATAAATACATTATCTCAGGAAAAGAAGTCAAGTTAATAATCAAGGACCTTCGTAACTTCATCCGTTCCTCCCTTATCATTTGATTTCTTAGCAGAGGAGGAACAATTGTCACTCCTGCCATCAGTACCCACTTTTCCTGTGGAAGGTGTCCCTGCCCATGGCAGGGGTTTGGAATGAGATGGTCTTTTAAGGCCCCTTCAACCCAAACTGTTCTACAATTCTTTAAAAAAAATTTTTTTAAATAATACTTTGTGTTTCCAACCTGAATTATAGATGTTACAGTTCCACTGTCTACTCTTTGAATTTAATAGCAAAATGAAGTTGAGGATCCCATTTCACAGACACTCCCTGTATGACACATTGGCAGATGCCAGCCTGGCCTGCAGCCCGTCCCCTCCTCAGTGTGCCTGGCACTGCTGGCTGTGGGGCTGGATCCTGCTGGAAGGGCAGGGATGGGGAGGTGCCACAAACCCCTACAGAACTCAGGAGCACGTGAGTTCAGAGAGAAATCTGCAGGATGTACAGCAAGCACTGTGCTTATGGAGCCAGCCAGGATCCCTCCTGGGACTGAGCAGTGACAAATGTGCAGTTGTGACAGCAGTGCCTTCCTGGGGCAGCACCCAGAGCACCCCAACACAGGGGCCAGGGCGGCAGAGCCGTGTCTGGGTGAGTGTCACACCCCTGTGCACAGGGAGGGGACTGGGGTCTGGGTGAGAGTCACACCCCTGTGCACAGGGAGGGGACTGGGGTCTGGGTGAGAGTCACACCCCTGTGCACAGGGAGGGGACTGGGGACTGGGTGAGTGTCACACCCCTGCTGAGGGAGGGGACTGGGGACTGGGGTCTGGGTGAGTGTCACCCCCGTGCACAGGGAGGGAACTGGGGTCTGGGTGAGTGTCACACCCCTGTGCACAGGGAGGGGACTGGGGACTGGGGTNAGGGGACTGGGGACTGGGTGAGTGTCACCCCCGTGCACAGGGAGGGGACTGGGGACTGGGGTCTGGGTGAGTGTCACTCCCGTGCACAGGGAGGGGCCTGGGCCTCACCTTGGCGAAGGCGTCCCTGCCGTAGGTGGCCTCCTGCTCCGTGTGCTGCTTGTCGATGACGTCCCTGCCCGTGGCCACCGTGCGGAACAGCAGCGCCTTCTCCACCAGCTCGGCCTTGGTGGACAGGAGGTCGGCGATGACCGACACCACCTTGCTGTTCTCGATGATGGGAGTGTCTCCATCCACAAAGAACTTCAGGTTCCCCTGCAAGCAGCAGCAGTTCTCAATCTGCCCTGTACTAACAGGGATCAGCACACCCCAAGTCCATCCATTTTCCACCTGCTATTCCAGGCGGGAAATCTCCTGCCACGCTGGAAGGTGGGTCTTGCATATCCACACACTCAAAGCTCCAACGTCAGTGGCAGCAGCAAAGACTTTCTCAAAGCAAAGCATTCCTGCTCAGCTTTTGGGGCAAATGACATCAAACACCTCCTGAGATTTAATCAAACACCATCCCAAGATTCAGAGTTCAGGGATAGGGAATTGCACCATGTATAGAAATGCTGGATGCAGCATTTGTCTTCACTGCAGCTCGCCATGAACCCACTGGCTGCACTTCTGGCAGTGCTCCTGCCACAGAGGGGATGGGAATGGGCTGGGGAAGCTGAGAGGTCAGTGCCAGTGGGACTGACTGGCAGCACCCACCAGCACAGCTCTGCTGCTGGGCACCTTCTGTGCCAGGATGAAGCAGTGACACCCCTTGGAGAGCCCCAGGACAGGGTGGGCTCCCAGCCTGCCTGCAGAGCCCTCTCTGCTCTGCCTCCCTCCCCTCCCAGCACTGCTGTCTCAAGGAGGAGAAGGAACTGGAACAAAGCTGCTCTTTGCCTCCTACCCATCTCTTTCCTCAGGGAAGCACAAGAGCTGAGCTACAGGGACACTCTGCAGGGGAGGAGGCTCTGTGGCTCTCAGGAGGATCCAGCAGAAGGAAGGATTTCCTCAGCCTCAGAACACAAAGAATTAAGAGGTCTCCTGTGTTTCCTGTGCTCAACCTTCACCATGAAGTGAAGCAGAACCACTGTGGTGAAGGTGAGTGTGAGGGCAAAAAGGGACAGAAGCTCCCCAGTCCCTCACTGCCAAACCCCAAAAATTCCTTCTTCAGAACATTTACCAGCTCCCAGTACTTAGTGGTATGTCTGGTTTGGGATCAGCAGCATGCAGGAATACATGTGATCATTACTGCAGTGCCCTGTTCCAGCAAGGACTTTCTCTCACCACCGGAGCTGTGAACTGGACACACTTCCCCAGCCAACAGAAGGAAAATCAGAGCTGCTGGCAGGACAAGCCCTCCTGAGGAGCAGCCCAGGGATGGGTTCAGGGGTGGATATCCATGGGCAGGGAGCTCACCAGGTGCAGAATGGCTGCCACGATTTTGTAGACAGTCTGAATCTCCTCCTGCTTGAAGCCAATCACCTTCATGGCATCAGCCACTGCCTTGAACTCGGCCCCGTCGTTGATGGAACACTGAGGCGAGAGAGAAGTTTGGCATGGGGGGGTTAATGGAAGTCAGCTGTGAGGAAGCAAGGATTTCACAAGTCCATGGGAAACAGAGATGCACTTTGATGTTTCTCAGATGCAAGACACTGTCATGAGGTTTCCCAACTGATCCCAATGCCATCTTGTGTGCTTGGACACTGAGCCCTGCATTGCACACATGTATTCTGGCAGCAGGAGATACAGAAATCCACCACAAGTCAGTAAATTTCCCAGTGGAATTTGCTGAGAAAGAGTTCATAAAAAATCCCAGAAGAACAGGGACAATTTGTGCAGCACAGACCCTCTGAGCAGAGGCTGCAGGGCACCAGCAGCAAATCTCTGTTCTCCACCTTTTCAAGATGAGCCTCTCCCTCCCTCCCTGCAGCCTCCTGGGTTTGTTTTCAATGCACATTTTTAGAGAGAGTCATCTGGCACGTGAGAAGGTCTCTGGGTTTCTGTATCAAAGTGCATCTCACAAAAGCACCCAGGGAGCGTTTGGTCTGGACCCTGCTCCCAAGGGACAACTCCAGATGTATCTGAAGTGTTCAGGATCTTGTTGTCCTAAAAACTTTATGGGTTTGTTCTCTTCTTTCCTGCTCAGAGTTACCCCTTGAGGACAAGTCAGACATGAAGACTCAGTGCTTCAGTAACTCAAAGATCCTGCTACAAAAAAATGAGTCCTTGTGGCTTTTGGGTGCAGAAGGCAGTTTAAGTTACCCACGATGGAGCAGGGAACGTCTGCCACCGGTAATGGGTCAAATATCTACACCTGCATTTATTAATAAATCATTTTGTTGCTGTTTATAAGCAGACACATGCAGCATGCACAGGTATATTTGTACACTTTAAGCAGAACTGAGGTACAATTTTTCTATGATTCTAAGTACACTTGTGCTTTATCTTGTAGTGCCAGAAACTTCATTACAAACAGCACACCAGTGTCACCTTTCCATATTCATCCCCACTGATCTCAACTTCTGCCAGCTCAGCAGTGCTTTGAGCATTTCCAGCATCATTTCCAATGTTGAGCTGTCCCTGTTCCCTCAGGCCTCTCACCTTGAGCTGTGCCCCAGGGCAGATGTAGCTGTAGGCCGACGCATCCTTCTGGAGGTGCAGAGAACGCAGGAGCTGCTCAGAACCTCCCTGCAGGAGCTGCACAGGAGTGTTTTAAGCAATGGTGAATGAAAAATTAAAAAATCCTTCTTTTTTATGTGTCTTATTCATTTGCTTGACAAGCAAAATAATAAAAATACTAATTACTGCTGCAATGACTGTGCAGGGAAAAAACAACGACCGGCCATGGGGCAATGTGCGAGATGCAGAGTCTGTACTGGTGAAGGGCTCTGCCACCACAAATCACTGTCCTTTAGAGTCACAACTGCATTAAACCCAGCCTGAAGCCCTCACAGACCTGTTCACACCTGTGTCATGCCACAGCTGTGCCTTGGCAAGCACCTTGCCCACACAGAGAGTTTTCCTCCTGGAAATGACACATCCGTGAGGAAAGTGCTAACATGTCATCATGGAGTACTGAAAAAATGGGAAAAAAATAAACAAACCTACCCTTTCCTCACTGCAGAACCAAGGTTATACTAATAGGCTGACCATATGCCCCAAAGGACACACAGGGAACGACCACACAATGTGGAAGACATTAAAGAACATCCAAAAATCTTGGTGTCATAAAATTACTTCCATATGGACTAAAGGCCTCAGGAGAAAATAGAGGGATTAGACTTACTACAAATAAAACAGTGAGTCAAAGTCCAATGTCCTACCATATTTGTTTAGTCAGCCCACTTTTAAGTTTATAAATGTGTTAATATGGGACTGGAGGATAGAAAACAATCCATCTTCCCAGGCTCCCTCCCAGCCCAGGCCCCCGCAGAGAACTGAAGAACCCAAGATCACCCAAGATGCTGCAAAAGGGAACCCTCTGCAAAACACAGGAGAGGGTGAAAGCCCCGAGTGCTCTGCCCAGAGTGCCTGGGAAACTGGGGAACTCTGCTCCAGCAGAGGAACACAGACCTGGTAGAAGGAGTGGAAGCTTCGTTCCCCCGGCTGCTGCACGATCACACGGGACTGGGGGAACAAAACACAGAGCTGGGTGTTAGTGGGACATCAATGATGCCTTAGGATTTTTAGCTTCTATATTTTTCATGCAACTCTGGAGCTGCTGTTCTCACATCTTAGACAAAACAATTTCTCTCTAAGCCTGAAACTCAAGGACACCTCACTGTCTTAGGCCCCAAAATGTGTAAACAGCAGAGAAATTGGGGGGGTCAGCTTGGGATGGATGACTTCATTACCTGAGGTTATAATTGGAAGTCTAACTCTGATATGCAAATGGACCAAAAATTATAAAGCAGGAAAAACCCGTGAGCCATCGTCCATTTGGGTGCAGCCCTGGGTGGGCTCTGACTGCCCGAATGTACCAAGAAGGCCTTGGAATAAATATCTGCTTTTTGTTCTCTTAATTTTGTCTGGCCTCTGTTCTAGGTAAGCCCGGGATAAAGCATCATGAGCACCTCTCCTCAGACACCCAGACCACCAGGACACCCCAAATCCATCCCATCTCACACTCAGGCTCTCGGGAACACCATCACACATGTGTGACCCTGGAGCTTGAGGTCTACAATCAAAAGCACCAGCTTGTGTAACAGCTGCAATGTCCTCCTTCCACCCAGGAATCCCATGTAGGAACCACAGCATTACTTTCATGGAAGAGTCAAATAAAACATCATTTTAGTTTTAGAATTATTTAATCACTGGAAATGAAAATCAGGACTCTGTGACTACAGACAAATGCTCAGGGCCTGGTGGTCACCACTCCTACACCCCCAGGACAGGTCGCCCACAGCCCCGGCCATGGCACCAGGGAATGCTCTGCTCTGGCACAGGGGCCTTGTTTCAGAGAGCTGTAGCTCCGTTCCAGAATCCTCACTCCAAACCAGTGTAAAACAGCACAAAAAAGGGTTAAATGCAGCACAATTCACTCAACAAGCAACGTGTCCTTACTTTATGCTACAAGTTTGAACTATGAAGAGTGATGAGGAACAAAGCTGTGTTGGGGAGGTTTAGGTTTGATCCCAGGAAGGGCTCTTCCCCCAGAGGTGCTGGGCACTGCCCAGGCTCCCCAGGGAATGGTCCCAGCCTGAGGCTGCCAGAGCTCCAGCAGCGTTTGGACAGCGCTGCCAGGGATGCACAGCGGGGATTGTTGGGGGTCTGTGCAGGGCCAAGGGTGGGACTGGGTGATCCTTGGGTCCCTCCCAGCCCAGGATATTCCAGGATTCAATGTGTTCCTGCTGCAAAGCCACTGTCTGATACTGCTTGTGTTTGGGCCAGAGCCTCCACTGCTTTCAAATGGAAACAAATTAAACTTGGGAGAAGTCAAGAATATGAAATAAACAATCAGGACAAATAAATCATCAGGATTTAAGTCACTGCAGCTGCAGTCCCAGCCCTCTTTTTACATCAAAGTATCCCAAGTTAAATGTTTGGGTTTGTTGTTTTGTTTTTTAAAATAAAGTGTTTATTCTGAAAATAGACTTCAGGGAAATAAGGGGAGAAGCAAAAAAGAAACACAAACAAAAAAGGGTGTTGGCAGATGTGGTCAAACACATAATGAAAGCCAGACGTGTCTCACACAGTGAGGACTGTTAATGGCTCAGGCCTGGTTTCTCCAGTTCTGAATATTCCAATGTTTTCAGACACCACTTAATGACACGAAAAAAATAATTATGCTCAGGATCACCTGGAATATATAAAAACAATGCTACCAGCAGCTCACCCAAGGCTGTGGCGTTACTCCAAAATAACATTTCTCAAGCTGACTTGCTCCCTACAGCCCTGGAGATCTCCAGCGAGAGCTCAGTGCAGGAATTAAAAAGCAGGAGTTGTGCAGAGGGTAAATTGTATCCAAAATATAAACTGAGATTAAACTTCACACACCCACACACACAAAATCCTTTGGGTAACACAGCCCCGGTCCTGGTGAGCTCTGGAAGCTGAGGTGCTCCAGGAACAGGCAGCTGCCAGCACTGCAGCGCCTTTCCTGACTCCTGAGGAAAAATTAAGCCCTGGATTTATTTTCCATGCCCTCATACCTCACCTGCTGTACACATTTGAACGGAAAACTTGCTATTGGCAAAGCCCAGGCTGCAAAAGTAACTCCAGCAAAGGCTGTAACCCTGGAAGGGAGGGTGCCTCACCTTTTCTAGCAGGTAATTATTGATGTGCCCACCTATGGGGTCTCCCTTGAAATCGAAGTTGATGTCCATGTACTTCCCAAAGCGGCTGGAATTGTCGTTGCGGTTTGTTTTGGCGTTGCCAAAGGCCTCCAACACACAGTTGGATTTCAGCAGGATGTTCTTCACTCTGCACCACGGATGGATGGATGGAAAAGGGAACAGGGTAAGACTTCAACACTCACACCACGGGATTTTTTTTCACAGCCAGTTCTCCAGAAGAATTCAATGACAGCAGTGATGCTCTTTGATGGCAGATTTGGGCAGATGTGGGTGACATCAGCAATCCCACGGGAAATCAGCTGGGAGCTGTCAGCAATGCTCCTCAGAGCAAGCAAATGCTCTTTGGTTCAAAGACCAGACTCCTGCCCTGAAAACAGCACCAGAAATTCAGTTTCTATGCACATTTGAATTCTGAAACCAACTTTCTGGACTCTTTTTCAAGCCATTTTCAGAAGTTCATTCGGGGTAGGTTTAAGTCTGTTTCTGCAGAAAGCCACATTCTTTGCTCCAAAACTTTTACTCCAGGACAGGGAGGGAAATTTTGCAATTCAGAATCATGTGAGCCTGGAAGGTCACAGAATACTCTCCTTACACTCAACATGGTGTTCTAGCCCACCCAAATTACAGGCAATTTGCCCCAGGAAAAGTGATTTAGAATCATTTTGGTTGGAAAAGACGTCTAAGGTCAATGAGTCCTGCCATTAGGTGGTTGATATTGGCTGGATGGTATTTCTAGATGCTGTTTTGATTTTGAAAGTTTGAACTTTCAAAATAAATTTTCAATGTGATTTCAGCAATTAATACTGCAAAATCCCCAGAGTAAAAGCAGTACCTGAAGAAGTTAAGTATAAACCAGCATGTACAAGAGACCATCTGATAACGTGGTGCTACAGAGCCCACAGAAAGAGATCCACAAGCAGGAGAATTTCCCTTCTTTTCCAGCCCAGGCCTTACCTCTCCACCTCAGCCCTCTGCCCGGGGTTGGTGATGGCTGCTATGTACTGCATTATGTATTTACTGGCCTCAGTTTTCCCAGCCCCGCTTTCACCTGGGGGCAGAAACACCACGGTGACCAAACAGATGAAAAAAAGCAAAACAAACCATCGGACAGAAGACCTCAATTCTACCCCAACAGTGCCTGGGGGGGTTGATTTTTTCTTTTTAAAGCAATCTTTGTGTGCACTTGGGACGTTTTCTAAACACAGCCATAACCCTGCCTGGCTGCTGCTGCTGGGCTGACTTTGAGCAATTGTGCTGTGAGATTTCACAGGTCGGGAAAAGGGCTGGCACACAGAGGATCAAAGGAATATTGTTAGAGGAGAAAGCCGGGCCTGCAGCAGCACAAGGGGCCACTGTTCAGCACCCCGGCCCGGGGCTCTGTCCTTTCAGAGCTGCCCGAGCACGGGGACATCAAGGAAACCAAGTGCCAGGATCCAGCCAGGGATCACTGTGGTACAAGCCCTGCTCCCACTGCTGGAGCCACGGCCTTCCAACGGAGCAGGGAACAAACAGCGGCCAGGCAGGCCAGGGACAAACATCAGCAGCTCCTTGAGGAGAGACAAGCCCAGTGCTGCTGATCCCAGCTCTGCTGATCTCAGGACACTCCTGATCCCAGATCATTCCTGATCCCAGGTCACACCAGATCCCAGGCCACTCCTGACCCCAGACACTCCTGATCCCAGGTCACTCCTAATCCCAGGTCACTCCTGATCCCAGCTCTCCTGATCCAGGACACTCCTGATCCCAGGTCACACCCCGAGCAGACACAGGGCTCCTGCTCACATTATCCCTCTGCAGGCACAGATCCAGCTCCTGACTGGCACCAGCTCTTGAACGCGATAAGAAATAATTGTGCCGGTCTCCACACACGGATTCAAATGCAAATGAGCAGCTTTAAGATTAATGAAGTTTCTTTTATAAAACGCTGTCATTAGCCAAACCATTATTCTCCTTCCGCCTGGAATTTCACACAGATCAAGTGCTCCTCGCCATGCAGAGCCCTCCCAGCCTACCTGAGATGACAATGCAGGTGTCTTTGGAGCGTCTCTTCATGGCTTTGTACGCAGCGTCAGCGATGGCAAAGAGGTGGGGAGGCCTCTCGTAGAGCTCCCTGCCCTTGTACTGCTCGATCATGTCCCGCCCGTAGATGTTCAGGTTCTTGTAAGGATTCATGGACACAACCACCTCCCCGATAAAGGTGTAAATCCGGCCTTTCTCGAACCTGCCCGGCAGGAGACAAAGGCAGGAGTCAGACACATGCAGAGGTTCAGCACAGGCAAGATGCCCGGGCCACCGGGGGAGCTCTTCCATGGAAACACCGCAATAAAACCCCGGCTCCGGACGTTCCCCGAGCGGGGATGGCACAGCAGCAGACACAGAGAGCCCAGGGCACAAGGACAGCGACCCAGGGCTGGCTTTGAGTTCCACCACCTACCAAGGACATTGCTACCTCTGTTTCACTTCCAGATCCGTGAGATGGAATTTACACTTTCTACAACTGCCAAGAAGTAAACACGAGTGTGAGGAGCAAATCGAATCTGCTTCATAAAGGGGATTCACAGGCAAATTCTTTTTTCACGTTCTGTAGTTGTCCATGACCCAGCTCAGGCCAGAGGAGCAGAAGTTCTGAAGCTCTCACTGACAGGTCTAATCACACCTGAAAGTGAACAAAGACAGAAGCCCAGGAGGGAATTGCAGCCTCTCAGCTCCAGCAATGAGTCTTTTTTTGCTGGAAGCCACTTTGGTATCATCACTGCTGCTAAACCAGAGGGGTAAAATTTCTAACAACGCGTGCAAACAACCCTAAACTACACCATCCCTATCCCTGCCTGGCCCTTCGATTCCCTCTGCAAACAAGACAGAAAATAACTTGATGTTAGTTTTTTTTAAAGTGTTTAAATTAGAAGATGTTTCCAAACAAATTCCCATTTTATTGAAAGTTACCTATGAGGAGAGCTCAGAATAATTCCGGATTAACTGCTGAGGAATTCACAGAGCATTTGTATCTCAGGAGGAGAAAGGACAGCAGCAGGTTTCGGATCAACAGACAAACCCTGGATTTCCAGCGCCAATCCCTGCCTGCAGCTGTACTTAAACCTCGGGACATTAGATGGCACCAGAACCCCTCCACAGAGCCCGGGAGCCTCCAATCCTCGCGGACTCCGGCACAAATTCCAGCATTACTTTATTGAATTTATTACCACCCCCATGTGGTGACAGCCCTGACATTTTCTATTGTTCATTTGAGAATTTTCTGCAGCATCTTGGCAGTGTCACTTTTTAGCAGGTGTAATAAAACTCAAGAAATACCAATCCAGCGAGCAGCATTCCACTTTCTAGAAGTGTTTGTGCCTCCAACTCCAGCTCCCTCCTGGAATACTGCACTGGGAAGGCACGAGAATTGCAAAACATCCTCTTGTGCCTACACCACTTTGAACTGAAGCTGTCCTGATACACATTTCCCAAAACAACGAGCTTAAAATGCAAAGATATTTTACATTTTTGAGATAGATGCTGTTTGAAAGGTACCAGTAATGTTTTAGAAAAGGTCAACATAATTAGGAATACCAATACCCCTAATTTTAATTTTTTTTGAAGATCCCAAGCAGGTAGAAGCACAGAGGGATCGGATTCCAGGCTGGGAGCCCACCAGGAACTCTGCATACACAGAGGAGAGCTTGAAAAACCAAACCCACACAGCACTGCTGTATTAAGGAGATCAAGTCACACTGGGACATCAATATGTAATGGAAACCACACGGACACCACAATGAGCAGAATCATTCCCACCTTTTGGAGATGGGCACCCGAAAAAGGTGAGTTACCCAATGGAGAACACCAAGGCTGCTCTCCCAAGGCCCTGCCCAGCAGCACAGAACTGCTGCTCGAGGCACTACTGATGCTGAAAATAAAGATACAGCAGGTTGTGGATGAGGTTTTAAGCCCTGTGAGCAGCTGGAGGGTTCATGGCCACAGAGGGGTTGAGGGGAGTTGTTTTCGCTGAGGAGAAATAAAGAAATAAAGGCCATTCCTGCTGCAGTGTCGTGCCAAGCCACCACCACAGCACCCAATACTCTGACCTCTTCCTGAAGTAATGAATTATGTAAACTTGCATTGCCAGAGCCCAGTTTAAGTTTCCTCCCGTGACAGTTCAGTGTCCCTGAGTGAATCACAGAATCAGGGAATGTCCTGAGTGCGAAGGGACCCACAGGGACCATCCAGTCCAACTCCTGCACAGACACCCCACAATCCCAGCCTGTGCATCCCTGGCAGCGGTGTCTGAACGCTGCTGGAGCTCTTGGGGCCGTGCCCATTCCCTGGGCAGCCTGGGCAGTGCCCAGCACCCTCTGCCTCAGCAGAGCCTCCAGCCTGGCTTGCAGAGCCCCCGCTCCGGAGGGTTCCAGCTGGATGCTGGCACAGGCAGCAGCCTCACATCCTGCCTGTCGCTTCCCCACAGCTCAGCTCAGACGACAGATCCCACACAGGGCCTCCACGCCAAGTTCTGAAAGGTTTTTCTGGGCTCTGATGAGCCGTGTCTTCAGCTCTGTGGCAAAAGGCAGATGGAGATGAGGGGGAGGAAGGATCTGTCTCTGCGTTTGACAAACAGGCACCTCTCCAGCCTGGCTTTGGGGGTACAGAGTTTATGAACAAGTGACACCCCCATTTACCTCCCAGTTCATTTCTCTTTATTTCCTAGCAGCAGAGTTAAAATTCCAGAGCTGTGGTCAGATGTTCCCACCAGGAGCTGCGGCTGCTCGCCCCTCCTTGCTGATAAAGCCCCTTTTCATCCCCGAGCGTGGCTCAGCACAGCAGCAGGCCAAGAACAGCAGGGCCTGTTTTCCTGGCTGCACGGCTCTGCCTTGCCCATGGAGAACTCAGGAAAGCTTAAGAAAACAACCACGAGGGCAGTGCAAACAGGGGGGTTTGAGCTGTGTTAAATCCATGATTCCTCTGCAAGGCAAGGTCACAAAACAAGACCACCTCCATTTGGTGCTTTTCACAGCCAGCACGGTCATTTTAGTGCCGAGGTGTAACACATGGAACTGGGGTTTTGTTATTCAAAGCAACAACAACACAGTTCCTTGATAAAAACAAGTTCCTTGATAAAAAGAACCCCAGTATCCACTCCTGGAGCAACACCCCCAGGGTCAAACCTTGTTTTGTATCTCATGGAAATCACATCAGCTTGTGCTGCAACAAAACATTTCCCTGTAATAATTCCATTTGAATAATTTCTGTATCAATGTTACAGAATCAGAGAATATCCTGAGTTGGAAGGGACTCCAAGGATCACCCAGTCCAGCCCCTGGCCCTGCACACACCCCCAGCAATCCCCCCTGTGCATCCCTGGAGCGGTGTCCAAACCCCCCTGGAGCTCTGGCAGCCTCGGGGCCGGGACCATTCCCTGGGGAGCCTGGGCAGTGCCCAGCACCTCTGGGGGAAGAGCCTTTCCTGATCTCCATCCCAAACCTTCCCTGGCCCAGCTCCAGCCGTTCCCTGGCTCCTGACCCTGTCACAGAGCAGAGATCGGAGCTGCCCCTGGGGAGGAGCTGCAGCCCCAGGGAGTCTCCCCTCAGTCCCCTCTCTCCAGTAGCTCAGCAGCCAAAAAGCAACTCACAGTATTTAATGCTTGTGGATTATTTTGAGGAGGAACATCAGCTCTTTCATGAGAAGTTTTTATACCAGTTTTTATTACCTCATTAAAACATAACTGATAATGAGAAAATAAAAACCAGTGAGTCACAGGATATAAATCATTTTAAGGAAGCGAAATTCTTCTCTAGGAAAGAAGTCCACTAAGACAAGAAAAAGGCTTTTACTTCGTTTTGTAGTTTTTATTTTTAGGGAAAGGTGTTGGAAAAAAAAAAAAATCTAAGTCCAGACAGGGTATATTCACACGCAGTTGCTCTTGGAAAATACACTGCAGGAATGGGAACACTGAAGCAGAAATCTCCACCACCAGAGAGCACTCACATTTAGGATTTCCCCCACCTGACAAACACTCCAGTCAAAAATATGTTCTTACCGAGGAAATGATGCAACTTCAAATGCACTCAGTACACATAAAGAAAAGTTAGCCGGCAAGACTTGGAACCCACACTCCCAAACAACATCTGCAGGACGGGACCGTTACACAAAGACACCCACCAGGCCACCCCGCTCCCAGCACTCACACCAGACAGGGAATTCCTGATTAATCCCTGACATGTAACTCCTCTGCTCCAGACGCCAAAGAGTCCCTGGGGGAGCAGTGCCAGCCCTGAGCACGGGCAGACAGATCCTCACTACCCCACGGTGCCAGCCCGTGCCCATCTGTCCAACGTCCGAGGCACAGAGCAGCTGCTGGGGAGTCACAGCGAGTCACCGGTTTGCTGCTGCTTTGGGAGAGCTGAAGTGTAGCTGTTGCAATTCTGGATCACCTTCTACTGGAAAAAGCCCTTCTCTGGTCCTGAGCTGCTCCTTTCCTACTGCTCACAGGCTGACAGCACACTCTGCTTTACAGACACCCCAGAGCTTTCCTCGGCAGCAGCTGCTCCCTGAAGCTCCCTGGTCTCAGCCCTTCCTGATGCTCCACAGGTGCCCCAGGACAGGACCTGCTCAGTCAGTCACAGACAGACACCCCTGAGATGGGCTTTCAGTCTGGCTGTGCAGCAGTGGCTTAAAGGAAAGGAAATGTAAAGGAAAAGCAAATAATTGAGGGCAGAATCAGGAGTGCTGCAGCAGCCTCAGCTGTGCTAGGCAGCAGCTACCCTAGTCCCACTGAAGGGTAAGAGAATCAAAACTGATGGTTTCAAACTATGCTCTATTTCCAGCTTATTTGTGAACTCCAAAGCACAAACTGAAATATGGAGTATGAGCACACAGCTTTTTCAGCCTCCTCTGTGCATGGGAAGAACGATCCAGGAGCTGCACACCTCCAGCATGAGGAGCAGGACAGTTCCTTTTGCTGCTGTAAACACCCCGTGTGGTTTGGGTTACTCTCCCAAATGGAGTAAAAACCCTTAAGTTATTTTTTTCTATTAAATATATATATAAAAAATCCATGACTGCAGGCTTTGAGTCTGTTCTCTTTGCAAACCTGTGTGGAGACATTTAATTAAAACTTGTGTTCATGAAGAGATGTTCATGGACAGTCAAGGCTGGGCCCTTAGAATGTGTTCACTAAGGAAGGGAATTTAAGCAGACTTGTGGCAGTGAAGCCATATTCACCTGGTTTTTAAGTGCAAGAATGAGCAGCCTGCACTCACCCAAGGGAACGGCCCCATTCTCCTCGTGCTTTGGGAAGCGAGTGACTTTCCTAAAGCAAACTTCACTCTGTGCCTCAGGTACTTGTGCCTTTTCTATGTGATACCAGGTCTCTCTACTGAGAGTTCAGTGCTGCTTAAAAACTTTATTTTAGGTAAATCTCAAAATAAACTCAGCTGTCAAGCAGGACTTCAAGTCTTTCAGTAAATTGCTCATAAACTGTCTCACAGCGAATCAGCCTCTCACAAGAGCACTCAGATAAACAGGATTTGCGTTGGCAGAACTATGGCTAAAATATTCCTGCTGCTCTTGGAAAAACAGAACAAAAAACTGTCCAGTCAGTATAACCTCCCTGCACCAGGAAAACGATCCAAGTCTGTCCTGATCATGAATATGCATATCTACATTATTCAAAATATGCATGTCTGCAAGGTTCTGATCCACCCTGAGGGCCAGAAAAGCTGCAATTAAATTCATTTCAGGTGCAGGTGAGATTTTTGCTTGCAGTTGGCCTGCACAGACTCGGTGTTCAGATGCTGCCAGTTGAACAAAATAGGAAATGCCATTTGGAGAGTGTTCTGCACCACTCCTTTCCTGTATGGAGGGAGCAGACAGGGCAGGGTGAGGAACACTCCATTCATCTGCAGCCTCCAGGCAGCTTTGGAAATTAGGTTAAAAGAGTTCTTTGTAATGATGTCATTTTTTGCTAAAGAAAATTACCAAACTACAAGTGAGCACTGCCACATCTTCCTCAACAAACCAAGATTTTAGCAAATTGACTGTAATTTGATGAGGTTGATTCAGCTCCAACCCAGCTGACCCTTGAGTCCTCCACCAGCTCTGCAAACCCACTGGGTAAGGTCAGGGGAAGGAAAATGGGAGACGGATGCTAAGCCAGCTCTAATGAACACTGACTAAAGTCTAAAACTGGGAGATGTAGGAAGAGGAATAATATTAAAATCCCTCTCCTTAAACATAAAGCACTAACCTTGCACTGAAGAAATGCCAAACCACTAAACACAGGAGTCACTGAACTTTCATTTCTATTTGCGTCAGACCGGCAGAGCTCTCCCTGCAGCAGGGGAGCTCTGCACGCTCCTTTTCCAGCCCTGGAGCACAGCAGAAGGCACAAGCAGACTTGAAATAGATAAGGAGTCAAAGGGAAGTTCTTTGAAAAGCCTCCAGGTCAACACAATGCTCTGTGGTTTATTCCAACCCACATGGGAGGAAGTCGCTGCCAGCACAGGTAGAGGGAAGCAGTTTGCTCCTGGCTGCTGTTTGGAGCAATAAAACACTCCCAGTTTCCAGTTTCCATGTGAAAATCTGGCTGGGACACTGTAAAATCCGAGTGCAGAAACCACATGACTGTGCTCTGGGCAGGACAGTGCCCTGAGTGCTGTCCTGAGGGGGAATTATCCTGTGATCCCAGATCTAACCAGGAAAGAGCAGAACAGGCTTGGGAGAGCAGCAAACAAGAGGCTGCCATCTGCCCATCATCTCTGACTTTTTAATCTGACACATAAAGGCACACCACCTATAAAGGGACAGTAAAAAGCAAAAGAAAGCTCAGCAGTCAGGTGGGTTCTCCTCTCTGCTCCCATCACAACGGAGCCAGCTGGAGCACTGAGCCTGTCATGCAAAGGAATTCATTTAAGTGCAGGAGACTCACAAAACTACTGAGGAGGGGAAAAAGGTGAAGTGATCACCTATAAATACCTGGGGAAATGAGAATCATCCTGCGAGGAGCCAGAAGAAAATATTAAACTGAACACTACACAGGCCCATACAAAGGGAAAATGGGAATGGAGGAGCCTGGTCAACACAGGCTGGAGAGGGAAAGCTGCAGAGCAGTTCAGTGGGAGCTGCAAGGACCAGGGAGCCCTGCTGGATACAGCTGAGCTTATTTTATGGATGTGTTCAGAAGATTTGGCTTCCTGCACTGACCAGCAACTCACTTCATGATCCATTATGTTCCTTCCACTCTGATGTTACAGCACTCAGGTACTTAAAAAGGACATTTTACCTTCACTCACCTCCTCTTTCCAAGCCCCATGTCCTTATTAACTGTAACCTGCCACATCACCATTATCTCGGCCCTCAGTTCTGGGAATTCAGCTTTGCACGTTGGACTGTACACCACTGTGTTAAAGGATTTGCTACCTTCAGGCATTTCAGGGGACAAAACTGCAGAAACACCTGTCCAAAAGGCAAACTCCAGGGCACTGCCTGGTGCCTGGACAGATTTGCACCACGAGGAAGATCCTGCCTGGTTCCCTCGCCCTGGTTCAGTGGGGTGTGAATTCTGCAGCCGTGGCCTTGTCCCCGCGGTGCCCAGGCAAGGTGATGCTTCTAAATAACCTCCTTGTGAGGGGTGCTGGGAGGGCCATAAAATCCTTCAACCCAGCAGGAAAATTCAGGAACATGCAGAAAAAAACACAACCTAGGACTGAGCCCCTGCTCCTTGCTCCCAGCTCTCTGTAACTCAGGAAACAACAACCACTCACAAGTAACATCACCTGAAGCTGCAGCAGCCCTGCACTGACGATTTGTAACCCTTTCTAAGCCATGTTCTAACACACGCCCGGTGTGACACTTTCCCAGCTCTGTCCACACTCCGGCTGGACTGGGGAAGGAGTTGATGCTGTCTGGTTTAGAGGGAATGAAGGGGAAACCCTGACAAGTGGGGGAAGGACCAAGCTGTGGAGGAAGGGAGGGACAAGCCATGGTGGGCAGGTGAAGGATGAATGGATTTGGGTGGTGGGGAGGGCACTGCATGAAGCCCTGGACAGATTCAGCCCCCTCTCCTCCTGCTGTCCCTTGAGCCCTTGGAGTGTTGCACAATTCACAGAACCTTGTGATAACTACACCTCTACTCACTCCACAAGCCCAAGTGCCAAGGCACAGTCCCAGTATTCCACAGGTTTTCTTTGGAAATGCCTGGAGACTCCTTTAGCAGTCAGCTGGCTGGGAGCTGCTGATGTTCAGCTGCCTCATTGTTCTGCGGGGAAGGAATATTCTGATTTGTTAAGCTCGTGGCCACTGCTGATCCCTGGATGCTGCTGGAGCCCCTGAATGCAGCATTGTTTGGGATAGGGCTCCGAAAGCCCAAGAATCCTCTTGCAGATTAAGATCCAAAACCCCATCTGCCAGCACTCCAAAAGACTTGCTCTGTGCCCTGGTAATGTTACATCTAAAATAAAATCAGGTGCCTTTATTTATACAAACACAGGCCACGCAAACCAGGCAAAAATAATAATGCAAAATATGCAAATAATGACTCGTGTTTCTGCATCGTTAGGGCTTCCTTTGGAGTTGCTGCAGTGATCTGCACCACGTCACCCCAGAGCAAATAGTGACAGTCCTTACTCAGCCCTGTGAGTTGTGTGGCTGTGACACAGGGCTGTGAGTGACACTGGGCTGTGAGTGACACTGGGCTGTGACACTGGGCTGTGAGTGACACTGGGCTGTGAGTGACACTGGACTGTGGCTCTCCAGGCCCTCTGGCTTTCACAGCACGTGGTGGTGACTCAGCTCTGTGGTTTGGCCCTGCCAGGGCCAGCCAGGGGCTCTGCTGGACAAACCACTGCGTCTCCAAGCAGCAGATGAGGATATTCCAGCCCCAGCCGCCCATCCTGCCCCTCAGCCAAAGATTCCCTCCTGCCACGTCTGCTGAGGGACAATGAGGGACAGCTGTGACCTCGGCCAGCCCCACATTGCCCCCAACGCCTTTCAGACACAGCGGCCTCGGCCAGAGCACGTGGACAAAGAACCATGAGCAGTGAGGGGAAAATTAAGTTTGCAAATCACAAAGCAAATACGTTTCAGCAATATGTCTGCTAACTGCTCGGGCTGAAAGGACTTTTCCTCGTGCTCCCTTGAAGGCACAGCTAGACAGGAAAAGCTTCCCACTTCGGATACAGATTTGGCTCAGGTTTGTTCTGGGGCTTTCTTTCAAGTATTTGCTGGTTTGTACTGGAAAAGCTTCAAGTCCCTAATGGTGATCAGAACAGAACTGCACTGAAATCCCTCTTCTCCATCTCCCAGCCTCTCCCATCACCAAGAACGGAGCAGGAGGTGCCCTGGAGGACAAACCCTCAGGCTCTGTAAGGGACAAGATTATGTCAGTGTGAAAATACACAAGGTTTGTTCTTAAAGAGCAACTAATATTTCACAGAAAGTCTGGGTGAGAAACAAAGGGGTTTTTAACTACAAGTGCAGTGAGTTCAGTTAAATTCATGAGTGTGACTGACCTGGCAGATTCAGTACCAGGATCCTTCTCCCTCTCACTGAAAGTCAACTTTAAAAAGGGAAAAAGAGAAGGAACAACACAGGGAATGCTTCAGACACCCTTGGGGTATGGAAGGGTAGAACTGGCAAGATAAGCACAGGGGCCTGAAGTACCTCACTTTACATTCTTTGAATGGAAAAGCAGCTGAGCAGCAGGAGAGCTGCTATTTATGCATTCATCATCCACTGCAAAAGGAGTGAATTCCTAAATGGCAACTGTACACAGATAACCCAGGGGAACATTAGCAATATGGAAAAGGACTTAAAAGGTTTGATTAGTAAAACAGATTACTTGATTTACATGCTGCTTGGTTATTGCTTCAAATTATCACCGGAAAGGTTGGGTTCATTTACTTTCCTTACATTTGACATATTTTTTTTCTGTCAAAGACAGCTCCCACTCAGAAGCTGAAAGACTTTTCAAGTAATAATGTGAGACAGCACAAATACCACACAAATCAGAATTAACATGCAGATAACCTGAAAAGTATCTTCAATTTATCTGTCACAAGCCAAGCTGGCTTTGACCACACCACCAAATTTTTAATCCTAGGCCAGGGGAATTCAGAGCTCTGTGAAATTATTTAAAACGGGGTCTTTTGAAGAACAAATCAGCCCAAGAATTCAGACAGGCTTCTATTTCTGTGAAGTATCAATTGTCATGTAACGAGCATTAGTTAATGATGATCTCCAAAAGTCAGAGCAGTGCCACAGTTTATCAGAAAGTTTAATAATGACGTTTTCAGCCACTAATTATTTACTGAAAGCACCAGTTTAGCCTGGAGTGGTGGTGAAGTGACCCCCAGCTTTGGCAGACCCAGTGACACACTGGGAGCAGCAGCAGTAAAATGCTGCTCCTCTGCAGGGTGATCACACCCTGTCCACACCAGCCCAGAGCAGCTCAGGGGTCCTGGACCCTCCCCAGGACCCCTCCAACAGTCCCTTCCAAGCTCTGACACACAGGGGCAGCTCTGGTGACAGCTGAGCAGAGCTGTGATCTTCATGAAGAGCAGCAAAGGTTTTCCAATTAATTTTGCTACCAACTTTATTTAGATTTTTTTTAAGAAATGAGTTTAATTAACAGTTCAGGGCTGACACATCCTCCTCCAAATGCAGCTACCTCCCCTGACCCCTCACAGAACAGCATGAAACACAAAGAAACACTTGGAATCAACAAGACTGGCAGTCACAACCTGTCAGTCTCTTTAACCGCTCACAAACATAGAGAAAATCATCTATTAGATGGAAAACATATTTTCTAGGTAATTTTTCTATGTTTTTTTGAAGTTCAGTGGTTTGTGTTACCCTTCTCACACTCATCCCTGCTGCACAAAAGATGAATGGATCTCTCATCCATACCCGTGTAGTTGGAATAATCAAGATCTTCCTGAATTACCAATAATTATAATCACAGGAATGGTCACTATCAGCTCACACACTCCGTGGTCAGACTCCAGCAGGCAACAGCAAATGAGGGAATGGCTCTACTGCCAGTTGTCCAAGGACTTCTGGAAACAATGGAGTGCTTCAAGTTCCTCAGAATATTTTGCTGTGTCAGTGGGAAAGCATTGACAATCCACACGTTTAGGTGGCAATCCACAGTGGAATAAACTGCCACCCATTCTATAGCAGCACACACATCACGACATCAGCTGATCCATGACTATCCACGAGCAGCAACGCTGCCACCCTCACCCCAAAGCAGCCTTGGGTGAATTAAAGAAGTTCTGCTTTGAATGCAAGAATTTGAACCCACAACATACACAACTCTTGTTCCTTGCATTTTAGATATTAGATAAAATGAAATGCAACAGTCACTAATACATGGCTCTGTCACACACCCAAATCCTCAAGGGTTACAGTATTTTCATGTTCTTTTTATTTATTGTAGCCACGGCTTTAAGGTGAAGAAGGGCAGGGTTAGATGGGATATCAGGAGGAAATTCCTCCCTGTGAGGTTGGGGAGGCCCTGGCACAGGGTGCCCAGAGCAGCTGAGGCTGCCCCTGGATCCCTGGCAGTGTCCAAGGCCAGGCTGGACAGGGCTTGGAGCACCCTGGGACAGTGGGACATGTCCCTGCCATGGCAGGGGTGGCACTGGATGGGCTTTAAAGGTCCCTTCCAGCCCAAATCATCCTGTGATTCTATGATTCTTTACTTTTGAGATACATATGTAAAATTAACTTCAAAGGTTTACGTTTACACAAGGCTCCTCCTAAAAAATATTGCACACACTCTTCTGACTGAATCTGAGGAATAAAACGGTCACTTAGACAATCCAGTCAGAAAATGCATCTTTAGCTTTGGATACAATGACATGGCCTGATGGACTTGCAGATAACGACGGGGTTCAAGTGTTTCAGTCGCGGCACTTTCATGCAGTGCCAATAAAATTACTACAAATCCTGGTTTTGTCAAAAGGAGAGTGGAATGTATTTATGAAATGACTCTTTTCCTCCTAAATATATTCAAGAGAGACTTACAGGAAAAGAAATAAAGCTCAGTTATTTCCTGTTTGCATCTCTGTCCTTTGAGCGGGAGAACAAAGGAATTTGACACTCCGTATCTACACTCATCTTAAACACCATTCTTTGGCCTTTAGCTGGGTACAGAGTGGCACTGAGTTAAGGAAATGGTCCTACATATAGAAAATCAGCAGCTTTGACAAGCTGCACAGGTCGTTATGCTGATAAGGACAGTTACTATCACCTTATCTACACTTCTTTCAAAGTCCCAGGTCAGAGGAGGTAGAGCACAGCTAATTATCCCTCCTCCTTCTCTCTCAGGCATGCAGGAGTCGTCTTTTGAAGGTATTTGCTTGAGGAGTGAAATGTCTGTCTCAGTCCTAAAATAATCACAGTTCAGCAGTGGAAATGCCAACGGTTCCAGGAAATGGGCCATGCAAAAACCCTCCTAAACTGTCCAGTAACCCGATACAAGAAAAATCCTTCCCTTAGTCCAGGTCTGTTGATGTAACCTCAAGCAAGCCAGACCAGGGATCCAAAACAGTTTAACACCACTGGAAGAGGACTCTGGAAATATCTCATCTGGGCTGTGGCTCGCCCAGTTCTGGAGAAGAGAACAACAGATCCTCACTAGCCAAGGATGAAGGAATCCTGCGTGGCCTCTGCGAGCTCTGAGTGGGAGCCCCCAGGCCCAGGGTCAGTCTGTCCAAACACACAACCCACCCGTGCCCCCAGCCAGCAGGGACAGCTCACCATGTCCCCAGTGTTAGGCACTAAATTCTTTCTCCTTCCCTTTTTTTGGTGGAGATATGGGGAGTGAGCAGAAGTGGGGAGAGGAGGAAGGCTGGGGGAGAGGAGATAACAGACACAGTGTAATTCCATCCGCTCAGGTTTGGGGGTTTGCTTGCACTTTTCGTTTATTGATTCAAACTTGATTTACTGTCCTCCACAAACCACTCCTAACTGTACACCACAATAACCATCTCCATTTCTTCTCATTTATCCTGCATTAAATATAGAAACACAAACCTGTTTATAGCTACTATAACAAAACCTGCTTGTATTTTACGAAGTCATACCAACATTTCCTTGTCTTATTTGACTGCATCTCCTCCCACAGCATCCAGGCACCTCGTGAAGCTCCCTGAGCTGGTGCCTGGTGTCACAAAGTGCTTGCGGTGTCCTCTCCTCACCTCTGCGCTGATCCTGACCCTGCCATTCACAGCCCATTACTCAGCTGTAAATGAACGGCTCAGCGTTCTGGATAATTGAGTTGCATCCACTGGGATCCAGCATCTTCGGGAGGGACTGCAGCTCCCCCGCCGGGCACCGCTGATGTTGTGAACCTTGTTTTTACAAAAGCTGCCTCGGCTTTGTCATGGCCGCAGGAGGTTCCTGTCCCCCGCAAGCCCAGTGTCCTCACCAGCCCCCGGCTCAGCAGAGGTTTCAGCAGCCACTGCCCAGCACCTGCAGCAGTCCTGGACTGGCATCTGTTGGAGAGCTCTGTTCTCGCTCCCAGCGCTCTCCAGCAGCCACACTCTGCTCCCACAGGGCCCCTGTGTAGGCCAGGTTACATCTCCTCCATTTGAGCAGCCCTGAAGGCCAAAGCTGATTTACCAAACCTCTGTCAAGTCCCTGCATTCCCAGCTGCCAGCCCTGCCCCTGGGCTCAGCACCACAAACCTTCCCCTGGACACCTGCAGTTCTGGGGTTGATTCATCAGCTGCACAGGTTTCCACTGACTGGATAAGGAGATTTTAACACCAGTAACTCCTGGGTGGTGCCCACGCTGCACAAGTGGGGATCCCCTCCTGGTAGATCCCTGCAGCTTCTTCCCCAGGGCTCCTGCTCAGAGAATGTGGTGGCAAAAGGCCCAAACCTCTCTGTGCAGAGCCCCTCAGCTCTGCAGCCTCACGAGCTCCACAGGCTGGGGAAGCAGCTCCCCACTGGCAGCAGCACAGGCACGTTCTGCCAGCTCCACACCTGGGCTGCTGCGCCCTGCCAGGACCCAGCTGCTCTGAATGGAGCTCACGTGCACCTCTATCAGCACTGTGGTTAATCTGCAACCCCATCACCCACTCCAGGGCAGCTGGATTAAAAGTACAGGAAATAAACCAGATATACTATAACTAAACATTAACTCGCTGCGGCTGGACTCTCTTGCTTTAACCCCTCATCATCTCCAGGAAGTCAGGAGAGAAGAGGACGCTGACACCCAGGTGTTACTGACAACGTAAAGCATCATTTCAGCTTCAAACAGTGTGACTACACACACAACATAAACCATCACCTCCATGAACCAGGGGGACTTGCAGAAATTTGGGATCCTTTTTGATCAGTTATTGTCTCCTCACATACTGATCACCGCTTCCAAACAACGGCAGGACTCGTATCCCTGGCTTAACTGGGTGGGTTCAGATTGTTTTGCTCCCAAAGTCCTTCCTGATCACCTGTTTGAACCCTGTTTCCAAAGACACCTGGGAGAACAGGTACCTGAGGTGCTCTGGTACGAGCAGCAAGGTGAGACTGCCCTGGCTGTGTAACAGTTGTGTCTCCAAAGGTCCCACACAGTCCTTCCTCCTGTTCCCAGCAGCCTCCGCAGGGAAAACCACCCCGGTGCTGGGACAGCACTTCACAAAACACTGACCAGCTGCTGACACACAGCCCAGAACCCAGCACACACCACACAGCACGTGCAGAAACTGCAGTGTGGCACTGCTTATTCAAGCACAGCCTCCTGCTGCACTTTCCCCACAGCATTGATTGTTTGTAAATGGGTAATTGCAAGGCGAAGGGCACGTGGGAGGTTTGCATCACAGGCTGATCAGATATAAGCAGTGTATAACAAAACAAAGGGATCAGTATTTTAAAAGCTTCCAAACTAGAGCACCATGTTGGCCAAGCAGTGGGGCCCATTTTCAAATTACAGCTTGTTGGGTGATAATTACATCAACACCACTGCAATTACCGAGGCTGTGATCGTTCCACTTTGATCAGGAACAGCAGCGTGCTCTGCAGCTCAGTGTTGATACACAGGTTCTGCAACCAGAAAAGTGACCTGGAGAAATAATCCAAAATTCACAAGGGACCAATCCCTCACAGTCAAGCTGAAAGGGCTGTCAAAACATCTAACCAGACTAAAGAACCGTTATTAAAGCAATGGTATCAACCCAGTAACCTACATTAGCAGATTGGAGCCCTTTACACGCCATTGCTCATTCACAATAGCACTTTTATTGCTGCTTCTTCAACCCTGCAATTGGTTCGTGGCCCCCTCATGTTCCTGCCTCTCCCTCACATTGTACCCAAGCTTAATTAAAAGAAAA
>VZTJ01004866.1:98375-119184 GCA_013397795.1 Orthonyx spaldingii | reverse complement strand
AAAAAAAAAAAGAAAATGGTTAGACACAGCTGTCTTCACAGCTGACAGCAATGAAGAGAGAAGTCCAGCTAGGCCACGATTTTCCACAGTCAGCCAGAATTCGGGCAGCTGTCTGTGCTGGTGTTCCCATCGTGGAGCCATGGTTTGTGCCCACCCCAGCAGAGGGAACCACCCACCCTCTGACGGCACAGGCAGGGCAGTGGGGGAGCTCCAGGACAGGTTATTTATTAGCTGTGACACGGGGCCAGCCAGGCCAGCAAGAGGCATTTCTGGCAGCACCACCTGCTCTGGGATCAAGGTATTATTTCAGCTATTGACAGATCATTCAGGGCGGCATCCAAGCAGGGGCCTGGTTCAAACAGAGAGCTCTGACGCGGCAGCAGGACAGGTGCTGGCACTCCCAGGCAGAGCTGCAATTACAGCAGTGCCTCCCTCAGAGCTGGCACTCGCAGGATCACAACAAAAACTAGGACGTTAAGAGCACAAGCATCCTGTATAGATGTGAAGGAAATGAAGGCAATAAAAATAGCTGTAAACCAGTTTCAGTGAGTTGTGACCACAAAACCCTCAAGCAGAAAGACCTGAACCTTCCTCCACAGCAAACCAAGTCTGTGTCATCCCTTCAGTAAAGGGATGTGACTTTGAAAATCAACCCCTCAGCCACTTTGTCCAAGGGGGTCTGTCAGCAGTCACTGGCTTGGTTCATCCCTTCAGTACCTCATAAATCAGCAGTAAATACATGACAAGTATTTTGACCATATAATACTAATCTGAGCTTTCCCAAGGTGAGAGTTGATGCCACCTCCCAGAGTCATAAAAGCTTTAGACAGGAAAAACACTTTTAAGCAAGTTAATTCCTGCACTGCTGGTAACATTCCCTGCTTTGTCTTAGGACTGAGAAGCTTCAGATGTTCCCACAGGTATTGACCTGGAATGCAGGACTGGTTTTAGTTGTTAGGACAGAGGGATCTTTGTGCCAGAGCATCCCCCAGGACTGCTCCTGCCAGGAGAGCCAGGGAGGAAGGTGCAGGAGCAGGAGGGGCTGGATGAGAGGAGCTGCAGGGAGAGCAGCACGTGAGCCCCAGGACCATCCCTGTTCACTGCCGTGGATGTGAGCGCTGGAAAGCTCAGAGGAAACCACAGTTTATGTTCAAAACAGTAGTGAAACACCATATGAACAGTGCATCTAAGTCATAAAATGGCACAAGAGGAGGAAAAGGAAGTGAGTTTCCAAAACAGGATTGGACACTAAAGTGAAACTCGGAGACGCACTGACGAGCACAGGCCAAAGCTCCTGATAAAATCAAGCTCCTGCCAAGCTCTGCTGTCCCAGAACTCCACGTCTGAGGGAGAGGGACAGAATGACCCAACAAGGACCTGCCCCTCCAGAGCCTTCCTTGGTGCTGCACTCGGGCACAATTTCTCCTAAACTTAAAATGTGTCCAGAATCTTGAGAAACCCTGGATCTCCAGCGTACTTCAGAGAACATTTTCAGTGCCAGACCTTTCCTCTTGTCCCCTGCTGCAGCTGAGCGGGGCGAGAGCAGGGCACCAGTGCTGTGTCCCCTGTCACTGTGCTCAGGGTGTCCCTGCCCTGCCCCACGCAGCTCCTCAGCCCAAGAGCTGCTGCTGCTGCCACCTCTGAGAGCAGCCCCCTTTGGAGTATTGGTTGTGTGAACTCTTGGAGGACACGCAAGAAGGCAATTTACTATCAGAAAACAAACACTGAAAATTCTGATTCTATCTCAGCCTTCCCCTCCACAATAATATCCAATAGCTCAAGGATTCCCTAAATGGAAATACAACTAATACAAGGCTTAAAGGTCATCTCAAAGGAAAGCTGTGTGCGACAGAACGTGGCCTGGCGATTCCACACACATTATTCCAGACTGCCTCGACTCCATCTAGGGCAAAGAAAAAAAACCCAAGGAAAATGAAGTAGCTGGTTAAAGGGAGTTTAAGGAGGTTCCTAACAATTCTTTTCAATAGCAGGAAAACAGATTTGAAAACACCTCAGCTGTGGCTACTGTGCCAGCAGAACCAGAGCTCTTGATTCTCTGAACACAGCTCTGGTGGGATTCAGACGAAAAGGGTGCAAAGCCACCCAAGACATTCCCCTGGAGTCAGCCTGGCTGTGGCACCTCTTGGAGCACGTCCATGAGAACAAGAGCTGCATGGGAGTCACCAGCTGCAGCCACAAAGCCCTTCAGGAAACGTGAAAATAGAAGGTTTTCCTGGTTGTTTTCTGATTTTGCTGCCTGTTGGCACTGGGGACAGTCACAGGCACCTGGAGGAGGAGGAGTCGGAGCCTTTATGGCCACACCTCACCCGTGTCACTCACACGGTGCTGCCACAGCCCAGCCCACGTCCAGCTTTAGTCTGTTCCCTTGCTAAAATCACTACTTTGAGGCCAAATTATATCTTACATAATATGGCCACTAGCCAAAGTAACAAAAGCCTTCTGAGGAAATCAACATGCCTTAAATTAGGCTTGCCTTAAGATTTTAAGTAAACTGAATGAACTCTTAAGCCATGGCAGTCTCTGGGCTGTGTCAGACGTGTGTTGTGCCTTCATCCCCTATTAAAAAACAAGGAACAGCGTCTGCCAGCTGGTTCTCTGCACTGGGAGCTGCAGCCACCATGTGCAGCCATAAAATGTGACTTGGAAAATTATGTACAGATGGGCCTAGAAGTTTAGCATTTATAAGTTCTCTTGATAGCCCGCATTTGCTATAGATAAAAGCAAATCACAATCTTTTCACAAATATCCTTTGCTTGAAGTACTCAGAAAACCACCTTAGAGTCAACATCAGTTCAGCACAAGAGCAGTGATGGGCTGAGGCACAGACAGGCCAAAAGGAAATCAAACTACTCAGGAAAATGGAATTACATCCTGCCAGACTAACAGCTCGTCTGTGTGCTGGGAGATTGACTGTCTCAAATCTGTGCTGTTGGGTTTTCTAAAGGCAAACACCAGCTCAGGGGTTTCGGTGGTGTGCAGCTCCCTGCCTGCTTTAGCACAGGGGTGGAAGCAAACAACACCCGGTACCACTTCTGCTGGTTCAAGAGAGAATTAATTTAAGAATTAAGGACACCCCCACAACCACAGCCAGTGCAGGCCACAGACATCTCAAGCAACAACAACATGATAGAAACAGTCATTTTTAGTCCTACCTAAACACTACAATCTGAGAGAGAGGCTGAAAGTTTCCTAGAGCACATAAAATTTAGGTTTATGTATGTACTTTCTGCCCTGAGCAGAGCCTCAGTAAAATAAACAAACTTCCATGAAATTTATGGGTACACCAACAAAACTCGTGCTGGCCAACAAGGAGATTAAGAAAAAAAAATTCCAGCAAACTATTCCTCAAGTCGAAACTAAATTCTAATTCAAAATATACAGTAAAAGTGCTGAGAATTTGGAGCTTTTGAATAAAAAATAATTCACATATGAAAATTTTCAGAGTAATCAGTTCTCCCTTATCACTGGCTTATCGAGGATCTTTTAAAGGTGGGTTACTGTCTCACTAAATCTAAAACCCAATATTAATCCAGGGCATTCCTAAAGAACTCTCTCAGATGAACCCAGCTGCTTTTTCACCTTCAGAAAGATTATAACAAGAATATTTGAAATATTCTGGCAGGCTGGTACATGACTTCATCCTGCCCCGTCTCCCAGAGGGCATCGGGGATTATCTGCAGTGCCAGTTCATGAGGCTTGGAAAGACAAACCGGGGCACAAAGCTGTGGCTGTCCCCGCGTCACTGCAGGGGGACACTCCAGCCCTCATCCCCAGGTCCGTGCACGGCATTGCCTGAGGCACGAAGCACCGGCACTGCTGCTGTTCAGTGCGGGTCTGAAAACATGTCACCCCCCATTCGGACCCGGGTGGGTGTAAAAACGAGATTTCGGTGCACTGGTGAAAGCTGGAGACCGGAGAAGGTGTCAGGGCAAACAAAACGAGATCCGAGCGCTTCAGAGCAACGCTCCCTCCGTGCAGCAGGGACTTTCTCAGCCGCCACCTGCCAAAATAAATTTGCTGCCATTTAAGGTTGTTGGATGTTTCCCCGATTAATCACGGCGGCGGAGCAGCGTCCCGGAGCCGGTTCTCCTGCAGGACGTTACACAACGGGCCAGCCCTGCCAGCGCCGGGGGCGGCAGCGGCGCTCCGAGCGCGGGCGGAGCTCGGTCCGGGGGCTGCGGAGCACCTCCCTCCCCGGGACACCGGCACCTCCCTCCCTCCCTGCCCGGGACACCGGCACCTCCCTCCCTCCCTCCCCGGGACACCGGCACCTCCCTCCCTCCCTGCCCGGGACACCGGCACCGCCGTCCAGGGCCGCCGGATCACCGCCGGGCAGGTGGGATCCTGCTACAAACGTTTCCCTGTCCAAGGAGTTATTTCGGTTTCGACAGCAGGAATTTAAATCGGGAGGAATGAACCCGGTTAGGTCACCCGGTTGCTGCAGCCCTGAGGGGGCACTAAAGCATTGATAACAATCTCCTTTTAGGAAGTAATATCTGTAAACATGAGGAAGTAACTCTGTAAATTAGGGGTGAAAAAGGGCAAAAGAAGCACCGTAACCAGGATAATTTCATCCTGGGAAATGCACAGCTCACACTTTGGTTTAGATCTGAGTGTTTAACTTCACCCATAGAAACCATAACCACTGCCTTCCATTTAACCTTTCATTTATTTCAAAAGGAATTCCCTAAACACCTGTGGTACAGACACAGCAAAGCAACTGCTCCTGGCTCCAAACAAACTGTTTAAAATGGACCAGAGGCCAGTGGACAAAGATGTCAGCAACAAAATGCTGGAGAACAGAAAAGAAGGGGAAGGAGTGTCTTGAGCAGAAAAAAAAAAAAAAAAAATGCAGCTACAAATCTTTTCAACCTCTCTTGCAGTTGTGTGAAGTTCATCACAGCAGCATTTGACAGCGGGCACCCCAGGCCCAACTGCAGGTGCTGCCACCAGTGATGAAGTTTCTGCAGAAGATCTTGCTTTGGATAAGGCATGAGGAACTTTGCCCCCGTCCCGATGCTGCTGCTCCCAGAGGAGCTGGCAGTGCTCATCCTGTCCCTCATCAGACCCTGTCCCTGACAGTCACCTGTCCCTGAGCAGAGCAGTTCTTGCTCTCTAGGGACTCCACACCGCACAGATTCCAGACTGAGAGTTTCCCCAGTTCTCTCAGGCCCACCTCACCAGCTCCACAGCTCCTGTGAAATGCAGCTATGACCAGTTCACCACCCACAGCCAGCTCCTTGCTGCAGCTGAGGTTTTGCAAGGCGAAACTCTCATTGAAATGGAGATAAGCCGGCACTATCTAGGAAATTAACGCTCATTAACCACCAGGACTCCCACAGGCTGCTGCGAGCAGCAGTCCGAGGTCTGCAGAATCCAGCCGAGAGGCAGAGGACTGGCAGCAGTAACAGTGCTGCTTTCTCAAAGGCGACCTTGGGCAATGCCCAATCCCAGTTACAAAATCAAGGCAGAGGAGAGGGCAGGAGAGCAGCAAAACCTGAATGGAGACACCCTCCACCCTCATACCCGGGTTTTGTTGCTCTTTGGTGGACGAATGGGGGCAGAAAAGCAAACTAACCCATGGAGGCTACCAAGGAAAGGTCACTGACTACTGGATGAAGTATTCAGTAGCCTAAACAATGCCCACTGCAATGGCGTGGCCTATTTTTGCTATAGGTGGATCTGGCAAACACGAGTCATCTTTGGAGGAATCCCAAAGTGCTCCCCTGCCACAGCCACATCTGTACACAGAAAAGAAGGAACTGAGTCCATAACCACAAAAAGCCACCTTCACGTTGCCACCGGTGTTGGCCAAATTTGCCAGGGAGTTAATTTCCAGCTGGAAAATTTTAAAGCAAATGGTGATAAAGATCACAGCGTGGTTATATTTGGAATTAGAGGAACAAAGCTCCTAAAGTATCTTCACAAGTGTGATCTAACAAATGAGTTTTTATGAGATCCCAGAACACACTTGGTAAGAAAGCAAGTCACAGCGAGACAAGATAGTATCCACTTAATAGGAAGTGTTTTTTTTATTGCTATTTCAAGTTCTCTATGATGCAATTCAAGGCAGATCGAAGAAGAAAAATCCAAGGCACGTGAGGAGTGGCCAGTTACACTCTGCAAGTGTGAAACCCCTGAAGCAAACGAGTCACAAATGAGTGACAAACGCTGCAGTGGCATCCAGGAGCACCAGAAAGTAATTAACCCTGTGGATAATTACAGAATGGAAGAGCACAGCGAGGACTTGCACGGGTAAGGCTGGAGGGTTTCTGTGGCTCCCAGAGGAGCAGGGCCCTTCAGCCCTGTAGGGCTGACACCAAGATAACCATGCTGGAAAGGAAACTTTAACACAAATTAACATTAACACAGCCTGGGGAAGGAAAGGTCATGTGGAGACCTCACAGCACCTTCCAGGGTCTGAAGGGGCTGCAGGGAAGCTGGAGAGGGGCTCTTTGCCATGAGCTGCAGTGACAGCACAAGGCAGAATGGGTACAAACTGAAAAAGAGAAATTCAGCTTAGTTATTAGGAAGAAAATTTTTATTGTGAGGACAGTGAGACACTGGGACAGGTTGCCCAGGGATGTTGTGGATGCCCCAACTCTGGAAATATTCAAGGCCAGGCTGGATGAGGCCTTGAGCAACCTGGTCTAGTGGAGGTGTCCCTGCCCATCATGGGACTAAAGATCCCTTCCAACCCCTTCACATTCTAGGACAAAAAAGCTCGGAAAAGAGGTTTTCCATTTTCTAAGCTCTCTGCTGGGACAGGTAGGAGAAGGGAGGGGGTCAGTGGGAACTGAATGCTGAGGAAGCTCTGTCATTCCGAGCCAGCAGCACACCCAGCATCACCTTGTGCCACCAGTTCCCACGCTGCAACGCACCTGGGGGTCCTGAGCAGAGAAGCAAAAGATTATTTTTCCAGCCAAATCAGCTCCCGGGCATTAACAGCAGCACCTGAAAGCACCTAAGGGCAGGGACATCCCTCCTGAAACCCCCCTCAGTCCTCGTGTGACAATACAGTTCCTGTGAAAGGCAATTCTGACATTCCCCACTCCATAAAATCCATCCGCTGCCATTACTTTCTCTGCGTTTGTTCAAAATTTCTGTGAGACTGGAAACTACTCTGCTCTTCTCCTCTGAGTGAAAGATGCAATTTCAAAGTCAAAATCCTCGGTGTGAAAACTCCGTGGCAGGAGGATTTAACCCCAGACAACCCAAGGGGACAGTGGCAGTGGCAGTGGCAGAGCAGGGAGGGAAGAACAAGGCCGAGAAATAAATTTCACCACTTGTGATTTATTCCACGTGCATCATGGTAACTATTGTTTTTTTCTTAAAAATGCTCTCTTAGAGTAAAAAGAATACAACCATCCTCACTCTTATTAAGAGGTTTTTAGCTCTCATCACTGTGAAGCTGGAAACAACCAAAGAATATCTGAAAGGTTTAAACACCAGAGAGCGGAACAAAACCAGGGAATGCTTGAACTTGCCAGTGCTGCTCCCTCACACTGCTCCTCCCGTCCCAGGGATAAATGGACGGTTTGTAGCCCATATGGGAGAGGATGTTTTTTCAAGTTACTTTCTCCCCATGATGAAAAAAGGGACTATTTGGCACTCATAGCACTGGAGGGTACAAAGAGTATCAAAACCCAGGTCAAAACACAAAGAAATCACTGTTGTCAGTGATAGAAACTTTCAGTTTGCAAAATACCCATTGCACTCCATTACTCAGGGAATGAATCAAAGGCTCCCACTCTCCCTGTGACACCCAGGGATGACCAGATGGGTGGGCACAATTGGGCAATTTTCCTACACAGCAAATTATTTGGGATCTGGCCATTAGTGCTATCAGTTTCCACATCAAGGACCTCATTAGGATAAACAGAGGCTGCTCGTTTGTCTTAAACAAGGCAAGCCACTACATCTCCATATGAAAGGCAGGGGGTGGGGATGTTTTCCCCTGAAAGCTTTCCCAGATTGGTTACGGGGCTTACCCTGCTCATCAAGACATGAGAGACTGTGGCATTGGAGGTGAAACATCCTTTGGCACTGCACAAAGCACGGGAAGGTGGTGTGGGAATTACTGCCAGCACAAGATTTATGTCACATAACCAGGTACAGATAAAGAGGAGCCTTCGAAAAGGCAGCAAAAGTGTCTTGATAAAAAAACCCCAACAAATACCGATCCCAACTACTTAACTGAGCTTCCCACATCCCTCACATAACATAACCCTGTCACTGACCGAGCCAGTCTTTCTGCAAGAACCTGTTCACTTATCCGTCCTGTGATTTATTGTGGTTTAAGTGCACATTAATAAATGTAACCCTAGCAAATGATTCCTTTCATTTGGTCAAGGTGCCACAGAATGTCTTCAAAATTCACCAAGTTTACTGTACTTAACTTCTGGTAATTTTTCCTCGGTACAAGGACAATACAGGAAAGGCAGAAGGTTAAAATGTATCAGATGGAGTTTAACATTTTGAAATGTTATGACCCAATTCTACAGTTTCCATGATTCAGCTACAAAGTTTGCAACACAACACATTTTTGTTTGTCCACTAAAACAAGTGATCTGTCCATCTGCACTGGGTCTGCTCGCTAACTTTATTCAATAAACAGCCTCTCAGCAAGGCAGCTGAGCCGCCAGTCACCAACCAGTTATGGACTAAACTCCTGGGAGAAGACCAAGACTGACAAGAGTTTCCTCCCTAAATTCAGTAACAACACATCTGGGCTGGCCCTGAAGTTAATCACTGCCCATGGTGTGAGAGCAGAGCCCCAACCCCACGTTATCCCCTCAGAGCAGCCCTGGGAACAGCGAAGATCTTCCTGCTCCAGCGAGCAGCAGGTGCCACCTCAGCTCCTCCATGAGAGCACTCGGGATCCAGAAACCCAGCGGAAAAGCAGGACAGACACAATCAGGTGTTCTTTAGGTTTATGAAAGCTTGAGGTTTATGTTGCTGCTTGTTTCCTGCATGGCAGGGGATGGTACATGTGGCATCTTTTAGGAGAGGGGTGTCCCCCATCACTCTTTCCTGGCTTTCCCACTCCTGCCTGCCAGCTGGAGCCTGCATTGCTCCTCAGAGCACAGACACTCGGCATCCAAACCCCACAGCACCCGTGATTCCAGCATTCCAGGTGCCAGCCTGGCACCAGCTCCCCCCCACTGCCCGCAGGGACGCAGGGACAGCACCAAAAATCAAACCAGGCAGCCCAGATATTTGGTAAAAAACAAGACACGTTTTGACAATAAGCAGCCCCCCTTTTAAGTCTCCAAAAATGTAGGTCCTTAATGGAAAACATGTTTCCTATCGACTGATTGGGAAAATGAAGCCAAATATTCCCAATGATCTCAAAATTGTTCAGCTTTCCTTCAGTTTCCTACCAAGTCGAGCTCTTAGGGCTTCACAGCAGGTTTAAAAGCTTTGCACTTCACACGGATCTGCTTTTCCCTGGCGCCTCCTCAGAGGGGTTTAAGTTCCGTAAGGAACACAGAGTCAGAGAACCAGTGCCAGACACTGGAGATGTCTCGCTCAGGAATGTCTGTATCCTTGAAAGCCAGGATGCAGCACGGCCCAAAAAAACAAGAACAAAGACAAGATTTCCATTGTTTGTTTTGCTGGAGACACAAATGCTACTTTTATCAGGAAAATAAGGGAAAGGGATCCTCCTGTTTCTATCCCAGTGCTGCAGCACGGGCGTTGTTGGGGTTCTCCTCACCTGGGACAGGTCAGAAACCACACAAAGCAAAGCTCCTTTCTGACTGCGACACAGGCAGCCTCAGAAAAGGAAACGTTGATTATCAAGCAGCACTCTCCGCAAAGTCAAACATCCAACCTCGGGCTTATTTTAGAAAGGCTCCCTGGTAATTTGCCTGTGCTTTTGAAAAGCAAGGAATATGTTTTGAATTATAAGAGGTTACAGGGACATTTTTGTGGTAAATTTGGACTTTCATTTGCAAAAAAAACCCCTCAGTGCTACAGAGATCCTTTTGGAAATAACATTTTTTTGTCATTGCTAAGCACTTTTCAATGAAGTTTAACAGCTACTGTTCCAAGGAGGTGTTTACACGCAGCTTTAAAAGAATACGGGGGTTCTTCTGCCCCTGCAAGCACAAGGAAAAGCAGCACGGTGTCCTTCTGATAGTCTGAGAGGCAAACAAGAGAGGACGTTCTCTGCAGGGTGCAGGGGCAACAATTTTTCTAAGCAAGTTCACTTGAAGACTCTGGTGCTCCAGCTCTGGTGTTTTGGGATTTTTCTGGGGGCCTAAATTGTATTTACAGCTCTTTGAGCCCGTTTTCATTCACTCCCCTGGTCTTTACACCCAGGACCAAGAAGCAACAACACACAAGGAAGCTGCTATTAAGGAGGAGTGGAAGGCACCATTTCCAGCCTCGGAAGTTTATAAACTCCATATCCAGTTGCTTTATAAACAGTGCAGGGGAGGGGAGGTCTTCAAAGACCCATAGCTGGAGTTTTCCTTTGAAGGTGAAATTTACTTTATCATTCATTCTTGTAAACAAAATAACCTATTTAGCTGCAGCGTAGCAATCTGAATAACAGCAAAAGTTTGAGTGTAAACATCTCAGCGATGTGATGTGGAGAATGAAAGCTTCATTGTGCCCCTGATGGCCGTGGTGTGAAGGCTTTCCCAGCCACCGCGGTTTTTACCCCTCCAAATGCCACAGAGGAGCTCTCCCCAAAGAAAGCCGTGCTGTTCCTACAGCGGGAAAGGGGATTTTTTGTTTCAGGTTGTTTTTCTTTGCTATTCATGGTGAGACAGCCTTTGCTGCTGTTAAAAGCTGGGTTCTCATTCCTGCCTGGCTGCTGGGCTCCCTGGGCAGGACAATGCAGTGAAGTGCTGGAGTTCCCTTTAGTTTCCCTGCTGGGAGTTTGTCCTGGGCACCATAAATAAACCCCAGGGCAATGATCACGGCACTGATGCTGTAATGGGAGGCAGATATTGAAAGGGAACCTCTCCTGAAAGTTTCAGCTGGTGCCTCAAAGCATAATTCATTTGAGGAGTAGCCCTGCACACCTGCTCTCCATCAGAACAGGACTGAAAAGCTTCTTGTTAGGGGCCCCAGAACAAAGAGATTTATTCCAAGGCTGTCAGAACCTCCAGTGAAACACAGCTTGAGCTGGCTTGATGTGAGTAAAGATGCAGGGGCAAGGGCAAAAAGCCCAACCTAAACATTGTGTTTGGAGATGGAGTCAAACCCAGCACCCTGATCAGCACACCCAGCCCAGCAGCACATCACACCCCACATGTTGCAGAGTCCTGCCACACACCTCCAGTTCTCATTTCCCAGGAAGGTGTAATGAGCCTTCAGGCTTCCCAAATTAAGTTACATCAGCCTTAAACAGGAACAGATCAAGATACTCTAACCAGGTAATTTTCTACCTGAACAACCTCAGGCAGGATAACATCGGGGCAGGCTCTGTCCAGTCCCACGAGAAGGTGAACTCCAACGGGCTGGGATCCAGCGTGGAGCCAGGAAACGACTCGAGCAGATGAACACGATAATGCAGCACTCCAAACCTCCTGCCATGGCACACTTTGTGTGGGCTCCATAAATTACACGTGCAAGGAGGAGGCAGTGTCTTTGCTGAAAGTTACATGGTGTTTCTTGCATGCCAAAAGGAGCAACTGACGGGGAAGCACAGGAATGCTGTCAGAAAGTTCTCAGACGGACGTGGTACAGATCAGTCCTGCGGGAGAAACTGATAAACACGGGGAGGAGATCAGCTGTATCTGGGGAACAGGAGGGAGGCAAGGAGAGAGGTGAAGGAGATAGAACTGAGAGCAAATCAACCTCTGTAGCTAACTCTGAACAAGCTCTGTGAGAACGGGGGTTTGTCAAGGCACAGGAGAAGGAATGAGCACAAAAATCAGGGTGAGGGGACTCCGGGCAGGGCTGGGCTCTGTGCACGGCTCAGGCTTGGGCCTGACACACCACAGGGGAGGAACAACCCCTGGCTTGGGATGCCAAGGCTTGGAAAGGACCGAGCCCAACAGTGCAGGTGGGCAAGGGAACTGCTGCCCAGAGGAGCTCCCTCGCTCCAGCCCCAGGGAATTCCGGCTGACAGACTGGGCAAGGCTGGAAAGATCGGCCCGAGAGCAGAGAGGACACTGGGAGAGCACACAGAAGGTGCTGAAAGAGGAGAGAGGCGTCACCAAGGATGCCCAGGAGGGAACCGCAGTTACAGAAACGTGGGAAGTCAGCAGGAGGAGCAAGGAAGGTGAGGTGGGACAACACTTCTTGCAGGGACAGTGGGAGTCAATGCCTGACACCCCGGAGCAGAGCAGGACACATCCAAGGATTGCCGTGGCAGGTAAGTGGCTGCCCAGGCACATGGAACTGGTTTAACACCATATTTTCACCCAGTGGTACCTTCTTCTGGAAATAAAGCTCTGGATCAGACCAGCCCAACAGTCACACACAAACTGCTCTCTGAAGTGTCACACACCTCAAGACTCAGGGCAGGTCACACTGGGCAAGTGGCAGCCACAGGGCAGGTCACTGCCAACTTTTACACCCAGAAGGGAAGGTCAGCAGCATCCCAGCAGCCAGGAAACGTAGGCTGCAAAATGCTTCAGCAGAACTGGACAGAACTGATGAACAAATATTCCAGCACTGTTCAAGGAGAAAATTTAAAGTCTGCACAGAGAAATGCTCAGAAATGATTGGGAGCAGAACAGAAAATACCACCAGCACCAAGAGTCAGAGCAAGAGCAGGTTGGTTCTGCCCCAGTCACAGTTCTGCTGCTGAGCCTGAGAACTTGAGCACTGCAAGACCATCAGTGATGACAGGGCTGGGTCCTCTGGCTTATCATTAACAACTATTTTATTTTAAAGGTCTTTCCAAGATATCCCCCTCCTCCCACCTCAGCTGGGCCCTGACAGGACAGTGTCTGTTGTCCAGCTAAACCACCACCCAAAGGAACCTCTGGGTGTTGCTGCCACAGAAAACAACCAACTCAGAGACCAGAAAAACCTCATTCCTAGCCAGGGACAGAGGTTATCTCAGGAACAGTTTAATGGCTTAGATTTGAAGAAAGAAGAACTATTTTCAAACAAGTTAAGTCTGTCTAATGTCCCTTTTTCACTCTCAAAGACAGAACAGCCTCACAGCCAGGCTGTTCTTGTACCACTTGAAAACAGCACAACTGAGCACTTTTCCTCCTGGTCTAACACAGGAACATCAGCACGTGACAGCAGCAGCATCGGGAGCTGAGATCTCATCACTCCTCACCAAAAAAGCCCTTCAAGGATCAGAAATCTTCTTTACATTTTACATTTGTAAATTGTATTTGTGCTTCAGAGAGCTGGAAATGAGCATTTGCCACCAGGGGACACACAGCTCCCTTATTTCACACTTACAGGCAAAACTGTGTGCAGACATCTGTTTCCTTCTCCCCCTCTCAGAATTCCTTCATTCCATAAAAAGATGCAATCATGATCCAGGGATGCAGAGAGAGATGATGTAACTCCAAATACCTCGTGAGATCTGCATCTTCAAAGGAATTTCAGTAAATATCACTAAGTTCAGGTGGTGTCAAAGCCTGCTCAGCCAGAAGAAATGCAAGGGCTTGCTGAGTGTTAGGTCAGTAAAGCCACCTGGAGAGGCAGATTTTTGAACAGAAGTCAATGCAAAGGACTCTTGACTAAGGGAGGCCACGAGACCCATTGGAAGTGTTAGCTAATATTTACTGTAAGAGTTCAGCAGATCTTAGAGTCAACCTTCACTGCTGAAACTCAGCAGGCGATGATAAATCACTTCAGTTAAGATGATGCAGGTTACAGAAGCCACCTCAAACATGTGGTAGTCAAAAACCACAACAGGATTCCACCTGACAGCATCCCAAACAGATGCACTGCACCTCTGAGGAGCTTCAGGACCCACAGCACTTCACCAGAATCTACAAAATAATTGAGGAGTAAGAATGAAAGCCAAAAGGCTGCTGAGGAATTCCTAAATTACCAGCTGATTTTTGTAGATATACTTTGTGTAAACAGCAGGAAAAAATACTTTAAAAAATGCAAGAAAGAGCATTTCCTGTTGAGCTAATTCCCAGTAGTTCTGGTTAACCGATTCTGTCAGGTTTTTGTTTCACACCTGATGCCACCCGCCATGGCTGTCCCTCCCTCCCCAACTCACTGCTACCTCCCCACAATTGAACGTTGTCACCTGTGCTGTGACAAGGACCAGAGGCAGCTGCAGGCAGGACCAGCAGCTCTGGAGCACAGCAGCAGCAGCCTCAGAGTTTAGAGGCACCCTGAAAGACTGATCTCATTCATAAATCTGACCTCGTATATTATTCAACACCCAGGTGCTAAAATTATTAAACAGTCCCCCACCCAGCTGCTGTAAAAAGACTCCTGTAAAACTTCCCTCTAAGGAGGCTTTCATCGGACAGGGAGGGCAGATGTGCTGAGGAAGGCCCAGTAAAACCAGATAAACTCAGCACAGATGGAGGCAAAACAAACTCCAGGCTGGGCATCGCCTCGTCCAAAGCCTGGTTCCTGGGAATCGCAGTGAGGAACTCAGAGCACTCCTGCAGCAGCTCCCGGTGTCCCTGGGCTGAGCAGTCCCCGTGGAGATGGGAAGCTGCCCTGGGTCCCCCCTTTGCTGCTCTCTGGTTGGGGTTTGCCTTTAAGTGAGATTGATGGCCTTTTCCATCTCTGAAGATCAGGCTGGCCCCTGGCCAAGCTCATAAGTCAAATTTTGATGGACTAAAGGGAATTTTCATTCCATTCATTCCAAACTGTGACACGAGACAGCTTCTGCAGGCTGAGCAACTGTGAGGAAGCCAAGAGGGGCTGATGAGACTCAAGTGCTGCTGGCCTGAGCAGAGCCAGGAGTGTCCTGCAGCACCCGCAGGCAGGTGCCCCTCTCCAGGGAGAAAGCAGCCTCTTCCCAGCAGCTCTTTAATCCAACACCACAGGAACAATTCAAATATTCATAACTATTTAGAATGAGGAAATTAAAAAGGCTTAAAGGCATGAAAAGCTTGTTTATGAAGCATGAATATTTCATTAGCAAAGGCACAAATGAAACCAAGCATTCATATAATATTTCCTCTGCTGGGATTAAATACAGTTTATTACCTCATGGGAAGCCAAACCTCTCCTACCACAACTTCAACCCCAAATGTGAATGTTTAAAATGGTGCTCCAAAGATAAGGAAGTCAGTGTAAAAATACCAATGTAATACAGACAGCACCCTTCACTCCAAACCTGCAGCTGAGGCTCACCAAGGGAAGAGCAGAAAGGGGGTGGTACAGAGCAAGAACCCAATGGGATCCACATCCCTGCTAAGAATTGTTCCTAATGGGTTATAGGGACACCTATTTCCTGAAGATAGGGATGAATTAAAGCATTTGCTCAACCCCAGAACTTGTGCTTGCTTTTCTAGAGCTGAAAAAGGAAAGGAAAACAACCCAGTCTGCAGATCCTGGGGACACTAAGTGGCAGAACAGGAGTCGGGCCTTTCAGAACTTAAAAGTTCTTCCCTGGAAATGTCCAAGGCCAGGGGCTTGGAACAACCTGCTCCAGTGGAAGGGACATGGAGGAGGAACTGGATGAACTTTAGGGTCCCTTCAACCCAAACTATTCTGTGATTTTATGATTCTAAAGCATGGCCTCAACTCGCCACATCATCCAGAAAAACAACAGGGAGTTTTTGACAGAGGCCCAAAAGGTACAATTTCCACACAACCTCCTCAAGAAAATCCCTTTGAGAGATCCCTCTGCAGCATTTAGAGCCCAATTCCCCATCTCAGTTTGCTCTAACCTTTTTCTAGGACTCCAGCCCACGCCTCAGCCCTGCCTGCACAGCAAACACTTCCCTCAGCACCAAATACTTTCAGCACATTCTCAGGAGAACCAGATTTTCAGTATAGATTCTTGATGCCAAAAACATTAACAACATAGCAAACATTATCTATGTTTCAAATGTACCTGCAATAAATACGGATGTAGAACCGTTGCCTTAATCTGAAAATGCTGGGGTTTGTGAGACAGTTGAGGAACAGTAGAAAAACCACTTTTGTGTGTTTTAAACTGAACAGAGAACTGTGTTTGTATGAAATGCTGCTGTAGGAGGGCAGAAGTCACCACGTGCACAGGGAGACAACTGCAACTATTAACCTGCAGTTCTTTGCACCACGTCCTCAGACTCAGGTGGGCTGGGAGGGCCAGGAACTCTCTGAGCAGCAAGTCCAGCCTTCCACAGCTGGTTTCATGCTGTAAGTAGTTAAAAAAAGAGGAAAACAACCCCAAATTCATTTTACAACCATTACACATCACCAGGTGCTCTCACTGTCGTCCTTTCACACATCCTTGAATTCTTCAGTAGCGGTGACGCAGATCTCTTGTGTTCCCAGGGGGATTTGCACAATGCTTACGAAAAATGAGCAACTCACTAGAAATGAGTGGAGGATGAGTCAGGTAGCACCTGCTCACGGTGCAGATGTGGAACACAAACACCACAGCACACAGCTCACGTCACACTGCCCCAAACGCTGCCCTGTGGAATTGTTTGCTCTTCCCTGCTTTTCCATGTGGATTCCCACTCCCAGCGACTCAGGGGTGCTGGGTTTGCCCACGGTTGGGCCCCCACAGGACCCCATTGCCTGGCACAGAGCGGATGGGTCACACCTGACTGAGAGCCTGTGAGGAGCACCTGCTCTGAAGTGACTCCCAAAGGCATCACTAAGGCTGCACAACAGATAATTCAACAACTCCAGCTCCCCCTCTGCATTCCAGAGATCCCATTTTTAATGCTCTGACGTTTGAGTTGTTTGTCAAGACAAATGCAAGTTGTACAGAACAGTGAGTGGTCTTAGCAGTGTAATGCAAGAAATCACCTGATAAACCAGAATATTTCATACTTGTCAAAAATAAGCCTCTTGCCATCTTCCTTACGAGGAAGTAAATTAAAAAGGGTAACTTTTACTACTTGAAATTTTCACTATGGCATGAAGAAAATGAAGTGATGCAGCTTCCTGCTTCTCTTACTCAATAGTTTCATCCACACCACAATTTCTGCAAAAGCTGAGCAGCTCTGGCCTGACCAACACTCCCTTCCCACAAGCACCATCTCACTCCACCTGCCATGGAACAGTCATGGTGACGTGAAGTCAAAACCAGTGAAATAAAGACTTTTCCCAAGCCCAGAGCATTCTCCCATCACTTACTGCAGGTAACACTTGACTAGAGATAAACACCTGCCTGCCAGTGGCAGCACCTGAGAGCTGCTGGACACAAAACGATTCCCTGTTTTAAGGAGTCTTTCAATTAATCTGATGTCCTGTGATTGGAAATGCCAATTACTCCTGCAGCAGTGCAGAGATGAGCAGGCACTCACTGAAGGGATGATGGGCAATTGCTGACACACAAACCACTCAAATATGGCTGTTTCAATAATTCAGATTTATGAGCGTTCCAGAAACAATTGTCTGGTACAGTTTTGGAGGTTTCTATAAAGAAACAAACTGAGTCCACTCAGATCATTCCCATGGTTCTTATTCTTTTTTTTTTTTAAATTATTCTGATGACTAAGAATCACAACCAGACACTGGGATGAGGCGCGCTCAGGACTAAGGAATTCAAGCACAGGATGAGTTTTATTTACAATGAAGGGACTGCTGAGTGCCCAATGAAACATTCATTAAGTAGCTGTGAGACACAGCCATGAAAAGATACTGACACTGTGATATCCCTGCTGAATCCCCACTCAAACCTACAAATAACTGGGCACGAGCACAGGGCTGGGAGATGAGGGGGTAAATTCACATTGCATCCACCCACCCACCCAGGCACACTCATCCAGCCCACATCAACACCACCAAACCAAATCCTACACTAATGAAAAGTGCAGCTTCACCATTCCTCTTTTTCCCACTAGAGACATCCTTGGGGAAATATCCTTGCATGCACCGACACTGGTATGATTTCAATTCCACCCACATCTGGGCTCACTTGGGAACTAAATCCAGCACAGCCTGTCTTGGGTCAGCCAGTGACCCCAAACAAAAATAGCTCTGGCAGAAAGCTGGATTTATGGACAGGGTGGAGCCCATCCCAGTGTAAACGGAGCAAACCCGCCACGGGGCTCAGTGACAGAGCAGCAGCAGCTCCTTCCCTCTGCTCAGCACAGGGCCAGCACGAGGGGACCCTGCCACCCCCACAGGTGGCACAACCAACCCTGGAGCAGCTCCTGAGCTGGGTCTCACGCAGTTTCCAACGTGGCAGCACCAAGAGCCGACTGTCCCCTCTAAAGCAGTGAAATGTGAGCAGCAAGTGTTGCCTGAGTGTTGCAGAACAGCAGCAGCAGGGCCGGGTCGGCAGCCCAGGGCCACCACACAGCACCCAACACTCGGCAGAGCTCAGCAGCTTCCCTGAAACCCCACACTTCTGGGAAATTCACAGCAGCTTTCCCAAATGTCCCAGTGCACACAGTCCTAGAGGCAGGGGATGACAGCATCAAGGTTAGAAAAATTAACAGTATCAATTAGCTTTTGACAAAAGCTTGCTCTGCCCACAGCACAGACAGCAGATGACCTTGAAGCTCAAGCAGAGCTCAGGGCCGGGTGAGAAGAGCTCAAGCCTGAAGTGTTGTCAGAGGATAAGCCTGGCTTTGGGCAGGTTTGAGCGCCAGTGGCCCAGGCACTGCAGTGAAACGGGGCCTCCAAGGTGCATCAGACACAGCTGGGATGTCCTGACAACACCCTCAGGCACCGTCAGCAACAGCACAGAGGAAAAAATAAATGAAGCTGCACATTTACTGTAAGGATCCAGGACTGCTGGCTTGTTCTCATCCTTTCATACAAAATTAGCAAAGTCTGTCCCTGCAAGGCACCTCTCAATGGATTCCTAAAGGCAACCAATATGCCACGCTGATTTTTAAGCTATCAGTCCATTTCCAATATTTCATTTAGCTTTCCAGTACACATTAATCAAAGAATAAAACCCCAAGAACAAACTGTGACACATGTTTCCTGTTAATTGCAAAGATACTGCGTGCAAGCCCTTTCTAATACAATTACAATGTCATGGAGTGAACAAATGAGAAACAAATTCAAACTTTTAGCCCCACTGCAAAATTCATTTAAATCTGACATCACGTTCAAAGCTCAACTGTTCCCATTGTGATTTTCTTATATTCAAACACAAATGCCCTCTCTGCCCAAGCACAAATCCAAAACATAAAAGAAAAAAAGCATAAAGTATTCTGGTTGTTATTGCACCCCACAGGACCTGAGCCCTAAGCCTGCAGCACCTCAGGGCACAGGTACACCCTGCAGCCGTGTAGCACAAAAATTCCCCAGCACTCTGTGGCTGAAGCAGCCAGATCTCAAAATCTACAGATTTCATCCAGAGGAGGCATCACAATTGTCTGAAAAAGCTTAATTTTCTCCTTCCTCAATAGTTTAAAGCCTGCTGAAGGAGCTTAGCCCACCTCCCATCTATTGCCAGAGCCACTCTCGGGTGCATCCAACAACCCCAGGGGCCTGACAAGTGACTGATTCCAACCCTCTCCAGAACACAAGCAGCAGGAGAGGGACAGGCAGGAAAGCCGGAGCAGAACACGGGTGGGACATGGCCAACAAGTCACATTTTTATCCCAAAGACTTCCCTCTGGCAGTTATCAAATCCTTGCACAAGCAGGGCACAAGAGTTTATCAGGAGGCGCTCCCATGAATGTTTTATAACGGAAAGTGAAAAGCAGCTGCAGACTTAGGGTCCCCTGGCCATCCTCTATCAGTGCTGCCCAGGATTTAGTTGTGCTTGAGAGGGAACAGGCAGGAAAACGTGGATCTTCCCAGCACCCACCACGTCTACAAGGGAAATAAAACCATAAAGATCACGAAATGTTAACACAGCAAGTCCACACCAGCGAGCAGCTGCAATGCCCCCACGGGATGGAGCAACCTTGGACTTGGTGACTTTTATTGCTCCTTTTCTTTTCTTTTCTTTTTTTTTTTTCCCCAAAGCAACTTTGCAGAATGTCAGCATAGGCGAGAAACCTGGGAGAGGGGAGTGGGACAGGGTGCCCGGAGCAGCTGTGGCTGCTCCATCCCTGGCAGTGTCCCAGGCCAGGCTGGACACTGGAGCTTGGAGCAGCCTGGGACAGCGGAAGGTGTCCCTGCCCATGGCAGGGGGTGGCACTGGATGAGCTTTAAAGTCCCTTCGCAACCCAAACCACCTTGTGTTGCTGTGATATAGGGTAAGATCAACAACCTACTGCTTAAAAGTAAAGTCCTTAAGGTCCCTTCGCTGCCAAACCATTCCATGCTGCCGTGGGGGAGGTGGGCACTGCGCAGGTGAGTCCGGAGGGAGACTTTCCAGAGGGGGTCTGAGAGCCCCGCAGCGCCCAGGGCTTGGTGCACCCCGAGCACCCTCACCCGGCTCTTGCATTTCACAGAAAAATCCTCGCTTCTGTGCGGGTTTGCTCGCTCAGGGAGGGGCAGCAGGCGGGGGAGGCTCAGGAGGGTGTCGGTGCCTCGCCCGGTGCCGAGCGCGCTGCGTGAGGGAAGCCCCGCCGAGCCCCCGCCCTCACTCACCGCAGCCGCAGGTTGGCCATGAACTCGGGCATGGTGACGGCGTCCATCAGCACGAAGTCGGCTTTGCCGAACTCCAAACTCTCCTGCTCCGCCATGGCGGCCACCGGGACGGCCGGGGCCGGGATGGGGGCCGCGATAGGAGCGGGAGCGGGACCGGGGTGAGAGCGGGACCAGGCTGAGCTCCCGCCGCTGCCCGGGCGGGGTGGGGGTGTCACCT
>VZTJ01004866.1:68247-97735 GCA_013397795.1 Orthonyx spaldingii | reverse complement strand
GGATGGGGAACCGGAATGGGGGAACTGCGATGGGGGAACCGGAATGGGAACTGGGAATGGGGAACTGCGATGGGGGAACCGGATGGGAAATCCGGGTGAGAACTGGGGTGGGAACCGGGATGGGGAACCAGGGATGGGAAACCAGGAATGGGGAACCGGGAATGGGAACCGGGATGGGGGATCAGGATAGGAACCGGGAATGGGGAACCGGAATGGGAAACCAGGGATGGGAAACAGGGAATGGGAAGCGGGAATGGGAACCGGGAAAGGGAACTGGGATAGGGGAACCGGGATGGGGGAACCGGGAATGGGAGAACTGGGAATGGGAAACCGGGAATGGGAACTGGGATGGGAAGCGGGAATGGGAACCGGGATGGGAACTAGGAATGGGGATCCGGGATGGGAACCAGGAATGGGAACCAGGATGGGAAACTGGGATGGGAACTCGGGATGGGAACCTGGGATGGAAAACCGGGATGGGGAACCGGGGATGGGGAACCAGGAACGGGGAACCAGAATGGGGATCCAGAATGGGGAACTGGGAATGGGGAACTGGGATGGGAACCAGGGATGGAAAACCGGGATGGGGAACCGGGGATGGGGAACCAGGAACGGGGAACCAGAATGGGGATCCAGAATGGGGAACTGGGAATGGGGACCAGGATGGGGGGACTGGGACAGGGGGATCCCGGGGACACCGGGACGGGGGAGCTCCGGGACGGGGCTGTGCTGCCTGGGCCGTGTCCCGCACACAGAGGAGCCCCCTCACACCCCACATACAGGGGGGTGAAAGCAGATCCTGCACCCCAGAGAAGCCCCACGCCATGACCCCACCAGGCAGGGCCAGTCCTGCTCCCACCTCCCTGGGTGCCCCCCCAGGCCCTGCTCACTCCGGCGTTTACTGAAACCCCAGAACCCCCCCAAATTAATGCAGAATAAACCGCACAAGAGGTCCCCCTGCAACACCCGGGCACCCCAGAACCAGCCTGGGGCTAATGGCATTGCTCTGCACACGGGGAGACCCCCAGGGTGGGGGGCTGCAGGTGCTCCGGGGAGGGGAGGATGTGAATCCGAGGGCAATAATTTCTTCCCGGGTGTATCCTGGACCCAGGAGAGTCCCCTCTCCAAAGGGTCACATCCTGCAGCTGGGGAGAGACCCTCTCACCACAGCACGAGTGCTGAGGGGCCGCATTCTGCACCTGAAAATCCCCCCAGGCTGAGGGGCTGAGGGGGGGTGTCCTCCCCCTGCAGGAGTCTTCCCTCCTGGGGTGTCACCTGCACCCAGGGCAGCCCCCCGAGCCCCCAAACACAGGGTGCTAAGGGGTCCCATTCTGCACATGGGAGACCCCCAGGAGGAGGAGCTGCAAGGGGCTGCAGGATGGGGGTGTCCTTCAGAGGGGGAGATTTCTTCCTGGGGTGTGCCCTGCACCCAGGGGAACTCCCCACCCACTCAGCACAGGGTGCTAAAGGGTCCCATTCTCACTCTGGAGACTCCCCCTCCCCAGCTCAGGGGCAGACCATGCACTGGGAGGTGCAGCAGGGCCCCATGGAATCTCCATCCCCTTCTCCTTCCCCTCCCTCCGGGACAGATCCTGCACCCCAGGCCCCCCCACCCCTGTCCGCAGTGTCCTGCGGGGCCACCATCCCCACCCATGTCCTGCAGGAGAAGAAGCTGCACCCCAGGGACCCCCACGAACACCCTGCGGGGTGGGGGCTGCACCCGAGGGATCGCCTCCCCCTTCAAAAACTCCTCCCCCTGAGGATGGGGCCACATCGGGAACACAAGGACCCCCTTTTGCTGTGCCCCAGTGCCACAAACACCACAGGACAGGGTTCTGCACTGAGCCCCCGCCAGGGCCGGGGGGAGAAAGCAGATCCTGCAGCCAGGGCAACCCCCGCAGGGTCGGGTCCTGCCCCCAGCACCCCCGGGTGCCCCCCAGACCCTGCTCACTCTGGTCCCTACTGAAACCCTGGAACCGCCTCAAATTAATGCAGAATGAAACCACACAAACGTTCCCCCCAGATCCGGCACCGCGGGCTAATTACATTAATGACACTAATTAGGGTAATGGGGTTGAAGGGGACCTGGAATCCGACACAGCCTCACCTAAAAGCATTTTGGGCAAGAATGGCGGGTTTGAGTGTGGGAGGCAGGGTGCAGGTGTGAGGTGGTGTGGCCATCCCTGTTCCTGTCTCCATCTCCATCTCCATCTCCATCCCCATCCCCATCCCCATCCCCGCAGCTGGGTGGGCCCCCTCCCCTCCCCTCCAGCTGAAAGCAATGAGCCCCCCCGTTTAAAGGCAGCAGATCCCGACTCCCTCTCTGCTCCTGGGGGAGGGCGAGACTGGAGGAGCTCTCAGAGGTGAGCTGGGAAGAAAACCCCTCTAAACTGCCCTATTTGTGCTGTGCTTGTCTGGTGTGTTCAGCTTTGTGCAGGGGGCGACTTCTGGCCTTGTTTGTGCGATGTGCTGAGTGGCTTTGGTGTTGTTGTAAGCGCCTAATTTGCCTGATGCTAATTAGTGCCCTGGGAAGGACAGGGTGAGGTGGCAGCGGGGTGTTCAGCCCCTGCTCGGCTCTCCCTCGGCAGAGGTTTTGGAGCCTCGGGAAGCGGTGTGACCCCAGCAGCGATGGAGCCGGGCCCCTCCGCCCTCCGCGGCCACTCGGCTCCCTGTGCCCTCCCTGAGCCCCCGAGGGCAGCGGATGGATGCGCCTGGCAGAGCCTCCGCTGCCTCCGCCTGCACCGGCAGAAGAAGAAAGTGGCTTATTCCGCCCACATCCACAAGCTCCTGAACCGGGTGAGTCCCGGCTGGGCTGGGGTGCAGCCTCCTGCCGCCCGGGTCCCCCCGGGTGCCCCCGGCCGGGCGCTGTGGGGTGGCGGAGCGGGGCCGCCCGGGGCAGCGGTGCCACCAGCCCTGGAGGGGTTTAGAAGACGTGTGGGCGTGGCGGGTTAATGGTGGCCGTGGCAGTGCTGGGGGAACGGTTGGATTTGATCTTTATGGGCTTTTCCAACCTGAATGATTCCACGCCCCTGAGCTGAAGCCGTGGTGGCTGGGGCTGGGCAGTGCCAGCTGTGCTGATGCTGTTGTTGCTCTCCCCACAGACGTGCTCCGCTGGGGATTCCTGCCTGGTGCCTTCCATGCTGGCCTGGCTGGGCAGTCCCCAGCTCCTGGGGGATGTGGCCTTGGAGGCCTCTCGGCTGTCCCGCTACAGCAGGAGGAGCTGCCTTGGCCACCGCGAGGTCCTGCTGGCCACCAAGCTGGTGCTGCTGCGTGAGCTCTACAAGCCTCCTCCAGGATCCTGAGCCATGAGCTGAGGCGGGATGGGGCAGTCTTTGTAGCATTTTAGTGTGGTTTTGGTAAATAAAGTGGTTTTTTGGCATTGTTTAACAGAGCCTCCTCCCTGGGCTGGCACTTCAGCACTGAGAGCAGCGGGCTGGGTGCCTGTGGGGGCCAGGAAGGGGTGCAGGAGGGGGGTGCTCACGCTCACCTCCCTCAGCAAACACTCCCAGGACAGCCCTGCCAGCAGGTCAAGGGTCCCCAGAGGTCCAAAGGGCCCTGCTGGGCCAGGGAAGCCTCTTGGCTCTGTCAGCCCAGGCTGGAGGGATGATGGGTGCATCTTTGCACCCTATGTGGCCAAGAAAAGCAAAAGAAGGAAAGGTGGGTGTTACTCCAAGCCCTGGGGGAATGCCAGCCTGGAGGCAGCAGTGTTCCCTGGTGCTGCTGTGCCAGGTGCTGCCAATGACCCATTTCAGGCTCTCCATGGACAGTCCCAGGGCTGTCTCCAGGTTCTGCAGCTCCAAATGGTGCCAGGGGGACGGTCAGGGCCTGTGGCAGTGCCCTTGCCTGGACAGCCTTGCCAGCCCAGGGGCTGGGCCCTGTAACACTGGTGTGAGCTGAAGGCTGTGGAGGTCCCTGCAGAGGGAGGTGGTGACAGGTCTGGCACCCCTGGGGTTTGGGGGGAGTTGCTGGGCTGTGGTGGCAGATCTGGGACAGTGACACTCCAGTGACATCACACGGGTGCTGTGGATGTCACTGGTGGGAGGCAGCTCCTGGCTGCAGCTGCTGGCAGCTCTGGCTGTGTCCCCAACTGCTCCTGTTTGCTCTCTGCACTCCCCTGGGTGTACTCAGGGCCTGTGCAGTCCTTGGACTGTCACCTCCCAGTGTCCTTTGGCTGTTTCCCTGTTAAATATCAGGATAACGGCTGCCCTCAAGGAGCGAGTCCTGCCCGAGGGTTGAGTTTTCATGTCCCTGTGGTCACACCCTCTGCTGAGGAGCTGCAGCTCAGCCCAGGCCCTGTTCTGGCAGCCCTGACTCTTTGGGTTGATTAGGATTGGCTCAAATCTGTGGATTTGGGGCCAAATCCTATAGGAAAGTCCTGGCCTTTGTAGAAACAAGAGCTGCAGCTGAACCTGAGGATCCACCCAGGCTCCCACACAGCCCCTGCCAAAGCTGATTTTACCCCCAGTGTTCCTGGTCTGCTCATCCTGCCCCAAAACCGCAGGGAGGGGAAGGGGAGGGTTCCATGCCCTCTGGTTTGGAGCTTCAGAATCCTGTCAGCGTTTTCTCTTGTGTTACAGCAAGGAAAAACCAAGAAGAGCATTCACTCAGTGCTTCTTGTGCCTGCAGACAGCCTGGAGCGGTTGCCCTCTTTGTTCTGTCTTTATTTCTGTGTTTGGAGCCCCAGCTGCTGCTGGGAGGGTGACACTGGAGCTGCTCTGGTGCAGTGTGGCTGTCTGACTTCTTAACCCCTGCAGCAGTAACTGTGTGGGAGATCACTGCCTGGAAGGGAAACTGAGCCTGGAGCCACCAGCAGCTCTCAGGAGAAGCAGCTGGAGCAGAGGAGATGCTGGGAGATGTCACCAGGGGAGGTTCCTGGCCAGGGCAGGAGATTTGGTGTTAGCAATGGACCTTTTCCCACCTGAGAACTTGTAGCTCAGCTGGGCTCTAGAGAGACACAATATCGGCTGGCACAGGGTGCCCAGAGCAGCTGTGGCTGCCCCTGGATCCCTGGCAGTGTCCCAGGCCAGGCTGGATGGGGCTGGGAGCACCCTGGGACAGTGGAAGGTGTCCCTGCCATGGCAGGGGTGGCACTGGATGGGCTTTAAGGTCCCTTCCAACCCAAACCAGGCTGGGGTTCTGTGGTGTCTCAGGGGCATCTCTGCATCAGGTGCTTGATCTCCCTTAGCCTCACCAGTGACTCAGGGGATCTTCAGCTCTCTGGGATCTGCTCTTCAGTATCTGTATTTGGTCTCTTTTCCTCTTTATCTGATCCTTCTCCACATGACCCCTGCCCCTCCCCTTTATTTTGTCCTCATAGTCCTGCTGATTTTGGAATTGAGAGTTCCTGTGTAAGAAATATTCCATTCCCAGGGCAGTGGAGGAGTCCCCATCCTTGGAGGGATCTGAAATTCCTGTGGATGTGGCACTGGGGACGTGGGTCAGTGGTGGCCTTGGTAGTGCCACGGGGAACGGTTGGACGTGATGAGCTCAGAGGGCTTTTGCAATCTAAATGTTACTAAATAGGGATCTGAAGCACAAGATGAATCAAGTGACTTCTCAAAAGATCTTCTGGAGTGCAGTTTGGGGGAAGAGGGAAATGTGCTCCACTGCCCCTGTGGCAGCAGGAATTCCCTGTGTAGGGCCAGGCAGGGGCCCCTGTGCCAGACCCCAGAAAAGTCTGCATTTGTTGTTTCCTTTGCACTTGCACTCTCTGTTTGCAATTTCAACCTCCTCCTCCAACCTATGGGAAACACCTGGATGCAAATCCTGGATTAAAAAATTGGAAGTGCTGATTTATTCCCACAGGGGAAGTGCCTGTTGAGGCTGCACCCACCCGTGGCAGGGGCTGGCACTGGATGGGGTTTAAGGTCCCTCCCAGAAACATTCTGGGATTTTATCAGGTTATTCTGTGATGCTTTAACTGCTCATCTGCCTGGTCTCTCCTTAAAAACATGAGTTTTGCTTTTGGTCATTTATATTGATTTTTCATTTCTTCTTTCTTAGCTTCCTCTGGTATTTTTTTCTATTTCATGAGGCAGGGCCCCTTCCTCCTTTCCACAATTCTCCTGCTGGTAAATGGCTCCGTGGGCTGCCCCAGCAGCAACCGTTTGTGAGGGGTAACTGTGCCCTTCCCTCTTCTCTATTTTTTCAAAAAGGGAAGTAATAAAGAAAATTAGACAACACACTGAAATTTCCAACCCACCACGCACAGTGATGTTATGGTCTCGAGCCAAGGAGGAGGATGTCAAACTGTCAACAGACTGAATATTCACTTCCCAGGCTTTTTGCAATTAAAGTGGACACAGTGTTTTCTTTTATGGAGTTTTCCAGGAAGTTTTATGAAGACAGCAATGAGACTTCCCAAGCCTGTAATGTGCCTGTTGCACAAATCCATGACCATTTACAGTGGGAGAACATTACCATCGCCTCTCAGGTCAGCGTGTGCAGAGCCAGACGTCGTGAAAGAACCCCAATGAGGCAGAGTCCTCAAGGCCTTTGCTTCTCATAAAGGGAAATCTTTCCCAAAGCTGTTCCTGAGCAACTTGAGGCTGTTTGTCTTCCGGGGAGCAGAGGGTGGAGGAGCCAGAGGCAGCAGGAGGGGTTGTGGGGCTGCCGTGTCCCTCAGCAGCATCCAAGAGTTTTGTTTCCTCTCCAGGCAGGAATTGCCCATGGCAAAGCTCACTATGAGCTGCTTCTATTTACATCCAGCTCTGTGCTTCCCCAGGCTGCCGAGGCCTGGGAGTCCAGCCAAAACCACCAGCTTCAGTTGAACAGAAGGGAAACATCTTGAGATGTTCACCAGGTCTGACTGCAGCTGATTCTGCAGCTTCCTGGGTAAAAATCCATCCCTGCTCTCCTGGAGCTGCAGTGCTGAGCCACGGCCAGCACCCAACAGGCTGTTCAGGGGAAAAAGGCTCCAGGCAGGCCTTAGAAAGCCTTCCAGGGCCTAAAGGGGCTCCAGGAGAGCTGGAGAGGGACTGGGGACAAGGGCCGGAGGGACAAGACACAGGGAATGGCTTCCCACTGCCAGAGGGCAGGGATGGATGGGAGATTGGGATAAATCCTTCCCTGTGAGGGTGGGGAGGCCCTGACATGGGTTTTCCAGAGCAGCTGTGGCTGCCTCATCCCTGGAAGTGTCCAAGGCCAGGCTGGACGGGACTTGGAACACCCTGGGACAGTGGAAGGTGTCTCTGCCCATGGCAGGGGTGCCCCTGGTTCATCTTTCAGGTCCCTTTCAACCCACACCATTCTGGGATTCTGTGACAAGGGATGGGAGCCCAGGCTGACCATGGAAATCTCTGCCTTCACAGCACAGGGTTGGGCAGTTGTTACCCTGTTACCCTACTTCCATTAAAACTCCTTAAAGAAACATAAAGGAAGTTTTTATAGTGTGAAGGTCTTTGACAGCACTCACCCAGCTCCACGGTCCCTCCTCGCTGTCCCCCACGTGGTTCTTCCTCCTTCCCCAGCTGCCGTGGGCCTGGGGCAGCCCAGCAGTGCTGCTCCTGCATCCAGGCTGCTGGAAAGCCACGGGGTGGGAGCAAACCCCTCCTGCGGACACCCACGCTCGGAGAGGGTCCGGCTCCAGCCCGAGGGCAGCTCTTGCCTGCCTGGAGCCACGACCCTGTTGGGAGCAGCAGCAGAGAAGCAGAGCTGGAGGGGTGCCCGGAGCAATTGCTGCTCACCCCGATCCAGCGCAGGGCAAGTGCAACTTAAACCCCTCATGATGGATGTTTGTTCAATTTGTTCCTTCCCTCCTAAAACTCCCACGGACAGAACCCTGGCACGGGGGATCTGTGCTGGCCCAGAGCTGTGTTTGCACTCAGCCAGTCCCCCATGGCTGGCTAAAGCTCTCACAGCAGCTTCCCTCTGACTCCTCATCCTCTCCAGGCAGACACAGAGCAGTTTATTCCCTTCTTTTCCATGGCAGCCTTTTATTTGTTGGAGGAGGGTTATCCCAGCAGGGCAGGAAGCGCAGCTGCAGAGGGGAGGCTGGAGGTCAGCTCATCCCCAGCTGTCCCAGGTTCTGCTCCTCTGCACCAAACAACCCAATTCTTTCACTCCTCCTCACGTTTTCTAGATTTCCTCTAATCCTCCCTGCTAGCAAAACAAGGGAGGTTTTCCAGGACGTGTTGTAGGAAGGAAGGAGCAAGTTCCCATAGCAGTCCTTGGAGGTGGGATCTGCTGTGGGATTCCAAACCCACCTGTCACTGTGTGAGCATTGCAAAAGCACAGGATGGGAAGCAAAGGCAGCAGAGCAGTTCTGGAAGGACCAACCACCTTTGTCCAAGCTTCAGAAACCAAGAGTATTGCATCATATAAATACCCAGCTCCATGAGAATTCCTTGTCCCTACTGATGTGACCTAAAGGATCCTGAACTTGGTGTTTTTTCTGAAATGGGTGATTTATTGGATCTTCATTGTCCATCAGCTCTCGTTTCCTGCAGATGCCTCAAGCAATAACACCGAGCACCTTCACCTGCAGCAGCCCCACGTTCCCTGCCCTCCCCTGGGCCAGGGGAGGAGGTGCCAGACCACACCATGGCCTCTGGATATGATGCTGCTTATCCTGACCATAAAAAAACCCAGCTCCTAATTTACCTACCAGAAAAACAGCTTTGAAGAATAATTACAGTCTCCCTGTATTGCTTTTTCCCCCCTGGAAGTTTATTCTATTCTATTCTATTCTATTCTATTCTATTCTATTCTATTCTATTCTATTCTATTCTATTCTATTCTATTCTAATTTAATTTAATTTTACTCTTCTCTATTTCTCTTCTATTTTATTCTGTTCTATTCCATCCCAGGTGAGGCCAGCTGCAATGGTGTGCCATTCCAAGTGGGAATGCTAATTTAAGGGGCACCTTTCCAGCTGTCTGAGATGCAGTGAAATGCTTGGGAAGATCCCTCACAGACACCTGGGCTCCCAATGCCAAAAGAATGTCAAAAATCTACATAGGCATTTCCTTTATCTCAAAATCTTCAGAATGCCTGGATCTAACAGGAACTGGCACCCGGAGCTCAGCTGTGTGGTATCAGCATAACTCAGAATGACAACCATCCACTCACCCAGCCCCGTGTCATCCCAGCAAAGGGACTCCTGAGAGCATGAACTTTCCTGATCAGGCATTTTAAAATGTGTTGCAAATGTTGAAAAGCTTCTTCCCAGCCACCTCAGAGCAGCATCCAGGGCCTGGGGCTCTCCTGGCTGTGGGAGAACAGTCCCAGACATGAGTTGAACGTGGCCAAGTGCACCGGAGGCTGTGAGCAACAACTTTGAGTTCCTCTGTGCTGCAATTCCTGGGAAAGCTGCCAGTGGCTGTGAGGAAGAGGCAAAAAAACCCCCCAAAATCAGGGGTGGGGAGGCCCTGGCACAGGGTGCCCAGAGCAGCTGTGGCTGCCCCATCCCTGAAAGCCTGGGCAGGCCTTTGACTGGTCTGGGATAGTGGAAGGGGGTGGCACTGGTGGTCCGTAAGGTCTGTTCCAGCTCCGACCATTCTGGGATTCTGTGGCCGAACTCAGCAGAGATTCTAAAGAAACAGAACAGCCAAGAGAGGTCCTGGATGTCCACTCGAGTGGTTTCCAACCAGCTTGACATGGAAGAGTTTTGCCTGGACCCTGGAGCTCAGGACTGCCTGACTTTACTTCTGGCTACCAGGATTCATGATCAGCCAATACGTGACGGGCCCAGGCAGAGAAGAGTTTTGTGGATTTAACGTGAAGTGATCGAGGGCAGTGGTTTGAGAGGGAGCTGGGCTCAGCCTGCCAGGTCTCTGTGTGCATGAGGCAGCTGAGCTTGCTAGAGAAGGGTAAAGCAAGGACAGTGTGGCACAGAAAAGACACGAGGACGGTGAGATTGAGCTGGCAGAACCCAAGGAAAATAAAGGAGACGTTGAACTGCACAAAGTTCCTGCCAGCTCATTTCCTCGGGTCCCTCTGGATGGCAGCACAACCCTCTGCTCCGTCAGAGCCGGGTTTGTGTCAGCGGTGCCGCTGTGTCCCAGCTCCGGATCGTTAATGAGGAGATGTTCCCAGCAGGAAGCTCTGGAGCAAGAGCAGAGTGAATGTTTAAGGCAGAAGGAGTCAAGAAGCAGGTTCTGACTTGCTGGGCTCCAAACAGAGCCAGACCCATCCAAGTGTTGGTGGGTGACTCCTGCCGTGGCTCAGCAGCTCCTGCAGCCTCCCCGCGGCTCCCACGGCGGTTTGGGGTTGCAGGGTTGGGATCTGCCCAGCTGTGGTGGCAGCACCGACAGGAGGGGCAGCTGGCACTGCCCTGGCACCAGGGACTGCTCCCAGTGTCCCCATCCCTGCTCCCTGCCCTTGTCCTCCAGGCTTGCTCTGGTCACAGCAAGGCCACCCAAAGACCTCAGGAATTCATTGGCTCCCAGTACAAACACACAGGAACTTTCTCCTCAGGTTGTTTCCTCCTCCTGTCCCTTTCTCCTGGTACCACCAGGCAGCAACGACCAGAAGAGGCTCAGACCTCCCACTGCTCCCCAGAGCTCTGGTCTCCCCTCCCCACATCCTTCCATGCTCAGGGAGGCCAGGAGAGCATCCTGCATGGCTGGTGGCCTTCATCCTCACTGAAAGAGTCAGGAGAAGCCTGTGCAGCCTCTTCCTTGGCACCAGCTCACTCTGATGCCCCTGATGCCTGCAGGGATAGAAATCATGGACAGTGGGACCTTCTGAGGGGCTGAGCTGCTGAACGTGCCCTGGCCTGACCCAGGACCTCGGCTTGGCCACCCCACCCCGACAGCAGCACCAGGGCAGGGCTGGGTTCATGCTGTCCCACCTGGCTGGGGATGGCACAAGATGGAGCTGTTCCATCAGGGAATGGGGCTGGGCTCCTGCCCTGGCATCCCCTCCAGCCTGGTCCCGGTGAGGGGCTGCAGCTCCAGGCAGTGGGGATGGGGATGGCAGGATTTGGGATGTTTGGATCCTTGCTGGGGGGCAGACAGAGGCTGGGCATGACCCAGGGCCAGCGCTGCCACTGTGGGAGCTGGGTGTGAGTGAAGAGAAAGCATTTGAGAGGGTCACACAAACGGTTTTGTAGCTCAGAAAAGAAGGTCAGGGGATAGGATAGGACAGGATAGGACAGGATAGGATAGGATAGAACAGGACAGGACAGGATAGGATAGGATAGAACAGGACAGGATAGGATAGAACAGGACAGGACAGGATAGGACAGTTGGAAGGGACCTACAGTGACCATCTACTCCAACTGCCTGACCACCTCAGGCATGAGCAGAAGTCACAGCACATTGTTACAGGCACTGTCCAAACGCCTCTTCAACACTGACAGGTTTGAGGCATTGACCATGTGTCCAGGAAGCCCATCCCAGTGTCTGACCACCCAATGTCCAGTCTAAGCCTCCCCTTGTGCAGCTTTGAGCCATTCCCAGGCATCCTGTCCCTGGATCCCAAGGAGAAGAGCTCAGCACCTCCGTCTCCTCGTCCTCTCCTCAGGAAGCTGCGCACAGCCACGAGGTCACCCCTCAGCCCCCTTCTCTCCATGTCTTCAGCCCATCACCAGCTTGGTTCTCCTCCTCTGGACACGTTCCAGGGCTCTCCCATGCTTCTCAAAGGTTGGGACCCAGAACTGCACCCAGTTCCTATTTACAGGATCAGAGTTACTGTATGAATTTGATTTGGGATGGGAAAATCAGGCTTTAGGAATGGGATGAGGAACCACAGCCAGCCTGGGAGCTCACGTCAGCAGGCTGGGAAATCTGGAGCAGGACTGGGATCCCACATCTGTGGCGCCACCCTCAGCTCAGGAAAGACTGAGTCCCTGGCAGTTCCCATGGGGAGCAGAAGTTTGACACGGGAGGGTTCTTCCTTCTGGCAGGGAAAAGGGAGAACACACGCCAGAGCTGTTGGCCAACAGAGACGTGTGGAGCTGGGAAACAGCACATTCTTTACAGGGGAGGTAATTAATTGTTGGAGCCGCTCATTAAGGCATTGGCAGGCTCAGTAGTGACAGTCAGTCAGAACTGGGCTCCAGTCCGTTGCTATAAGAGGTTTTTCTTCAAATATGAGTGAGTTCAGTGCTGTCCTGCATCACCCAATGTTTTCTTCAGATCTGCGTTGGAACACTGGGTTGGGGTGTGGCCTTTGGAGCTGCCCGTGCTGCTCCTGCAGGTGTCACCCTGAGAGGGCAGGGTCCTCTGGGATGGCTGGGGGGCAAACACCTCACACAGGGCTTTCCTGCCCCTCGAAGTGAGGCTGCCCTCTGCAGCTCTCCCTTCGTCCCTGTGTGGTTGCAACCAAATCCTTACCCAGAAACAGGCTGGGAGAGCCGGGGGTGTCCAGCCTGGAGAAGAGAAGGATCCAGGAAGATCTTAAAGCCCCTTACAGGGCCTAAAGGGGCTCCAAGAGAGCTGGAGAGGGACTTGGGACAAGGGCTGGAGGGACAGGACACAGGGAATGGCTTCCCACTGCCAGAGGGCAGGGATGGATGGGAGATTGGGAAGGAATTGTTCCCTGGGAGGGTGGGCAGGCCCTGGCACAGGGTGCCCAGAGCAGCTGTGGCTGCCCCTGGATCCCTGGAAGTGTCCAAGACCAGGCTGGATGGGGCTTGGAGCACCTTGGGACAGTGGAAGGTGTCCCTGCTGTGGCAGGGGTGGCACCGGATGGGCTTTAAGACCCCTTCCCACCCAGACCGCTCTGGGATCCCACGACAGCTGAGGTATCTGTTGGATCTTCTCTCACCTCTCTCTCCTGATCCCACATGGTGTGAGCAGTTCCCAGTGCCACAGCAGCAACTCTTGGCCACTCAGGCTTGGATTGACCCTTTCTCATACATCGGTTTCTATTGTGGTCTGTCACATTTCTGACACCCGGCCCCAGCAGACATTGGCCATCGTGTACTTGGAGTCCACAGGTCTGGGAACAGCATCTCCCAGCTGGTAAGCAAGGTGGGAACACCAAAGCGCAGGTGTAGTTTGAGGGATGCAGGTTGAAGCTGTGCTGGCCCTGCCCGGGCTGTCTGCAGTTCACAGCTCCTCTGGGAGTGTGAACACCCGAGTGCCACTGGCGAGCTGACCTGCGCTCCCCCCGCACGCAGCGGCTGCCAGGAGGCTGCACCTCGCCAAGTGTTTACAGTAATCCTTGGCAGGGGCCCAGGGCTCCAACAAAGACATCTGCTAATCTGCAGAGAGGAGCTTTCAGGAAAGAGAAGCTTGAGGGTTTCAGGGAAACTCTGCTCCCAGCCAGGCTCTGCGAGTCACAAACTTGCCTGTCCCGGCTGGAAAAGCACACCTGAGTCTCCTAAGACTGGGATTTGTCTCAGGCAGCAGTTCCCAGTAGGTTCCCTCTCTTGGATTAATTATTCTGCAGCGCTCGTGGCCTCTGTCCTCGTTCCTGGAGCCTCCTGGCTGTGCTGGATCAAAGGGGATCCTTGTGAGACATCCACGTGGGGCCTGAGCCGGGCCAGGCGCTCAATGCCCGAGCAGAGCTGCTCCCCCCTTCCCTCCCTGAATCACGAGGCTGCAGGAAAACGGGACAAGGAATGAGGAGCTGGCAAGGACCTGGCAGCAGAACAAAGCCTGATCCTGCTGCCATGGAGCTCAGCCACACTGGCTGTCCCCATCACAGCCAGGTGCCAGGTGCTGTAGGAGTTTGGGGCTCACCAAGGGGCGATTTCCTCACATCCTCTCACCTCACCGTGCCCAAACCAGGCAGGTGCAGCCCCTCTGCCCTGAGTCAAACTCCCTCTTTGCAAATATCCATCCACACTTTTATGGCTCTGAGAGAAATAAGCCAACTTCCCAGGAACTGTGCTCAAAATCCAGGCAGATCTGAAGTTTTAAGGGCTTTCCTTCTCTGAAGGGTGCAGCCTGCTTCCTGCACGGTGCCTTGGCAGTCCCATGTCCCAGGCAGAGTCCTGCTTGGACACCATGTCCCTGGAGAGAGGATAAAGCCTTTGCTGCTGAATCCCTGCTGAATCCCGGCTGGCTCCTGCACAGCTCCTCTCCCTCTCCTGGAGGGAGGCTCTCAGTGTTGGGGCTGGGAAATCACGTGCTCGATGGCTTCAACATGAGCTAATTGTTTTTGGAAGAGACCTGGGTTTGCTGGTTGGGTTTGCTGTTTGCCAGGCACACAGGGATGTGGGGCAGGGACACGAGTGCCCAGGAGCAGCCCGGCCTCCCCCAGGCACTGCTGGCTGCAAATATCCCAGTGCCCATTCCCAGCAGCAATAATTCCTGCAGAAGCGGCTGGGAGGGGCTGCTGGGTGTGGTGACACTGGGGGAACCCCCTTGGGGGTCACAGGGACCTTGGAGTCCCCTCTGTGCACTTGTCCCTAAACCAGGAGCTACCATGGGGCAGCACCAGTCCAGGGACAACAGCCAGAGTGGCTCCAGCTCCAGAAGGTTCTGCTGGGAGTCCTGGCTCTGATGCCAGTTGGTGCCAAGGTGGTTTGCCAGATGATCTTTGATCTACCCCATTAATGGATCTGATTCAAGCTGCCTCATTAATGAGCATTTTATTGTCAAAGAACATGAACTGGTGCACAGCCCCCCATCCATCCCTGCCCACAGCTCCCCAGGGTGTTGGATGGGTTTGTCCTCACCTGCCTGAGATGTGAAGTGGCACAGGGAAGTACGTCCAGCCCAGCCCCTGCCATCCTTCACCTCTCTCTGGCCCAGAACCAGAGCCCTTGCAGTGTCCAGAAACTCAATATCCAGGCACAAAGTGAACCTGCAGTGGCTGAATCAGCCCTGCCAGCTCCAGCTGACCTGTGGGTCAGAGCTGGAATGGACACAAGCTCAGAAGCTTGGTGGATTTTCCTGCCCAAACCTTCCTTAAGGATCACAGAATCATGGAAACATTTCAGTGGGAAAAGCCCTCTAAGACTGAGTGCAACTGTTCCCTCAGCACTGCCAAGGCCACCACTAACCCATGTTCCCAAGTGCCACATTCACACAGCTTTTAGTCACTCCAGGTGTGGTGACTCTGCCACTGCCCTGGGCAGCTGTGCCAGGGCTGGACAACCTTTCCATGATCAAATTTTCTCCAACATCCACCCTGAGCCTCCCCTGGCCCAGCCTGAGGCCGTTCCCTCTCCTCCTGTCCCTGTGCCCTGGGAGCAGAGCCCGACCCCCCCCGCTGCCCCTCCCATCAGGGAGTTGTGCAGAGCCACAAGGGCCCCCCTGAGCCTCCTTTTCTCCAGGCTGAGCCCCTTTCCCAGCTCCCTCAGCTGCTCCTGATGCTCCAGACCCTTCCCAGTTCCATTCCTTTCTCTGGAATGCTTTCCCTGGAAGGTGAACTCTGTACAGTTCTTTGAGGAAAACTTAAGGTATCCCTTGGACAATCCTTGTGCCATGTGCAGGTTGGAGTGGTCGCAGCACAGGTGATTCAAGGCTTGGGCTCCCAGACCAGCTCAGGAATCAAACACATCCAGGTGGGTGATGCTGCAGGAGGGTGGGAAGAGCATCCATCCCAGTGGCTGGGATTTTGCACGTGTTTGCTGGACCCTTCACTCTTAACTGGACAGACACAGAGCTGGAAACAGAGATGCTGTTCCCAGTGCCCAGGGGCAGAGGGCCCCGTCCTAAAAATGGTATCTTTGAGTTTTTGAAAATATCCTGTGGAGCCTTGGTGAGACAGGCAGCAAAATTCTGCATCCTGCTCAAGGAACACAGGACAACACCTGTGGCTCCAGGTGACACAGCCCTGTCCAGGCTCCTGATCCAGCTGTCAGAGAATGCCTCTGGAAGTGGGGGACAGTGAGTGTCCTGTGAGCAGGAGGGGGTGAAAGATGCTTTAGATTCTCCTCAGACGTGTTTTTCTGAAGAAAGACATTGATTTCTTATTTTTTAGAAGTGACTGTTTAAAGTGTGCATTTACATTAAAAAAGAAGAGCCTATTCCTTAACTCCAAGAGTAGGAGCTGCTTCTACCTAATACGAGAGTTGCTGCTCATATCTATGGCAATTCTTTGATCTGTTCAGACACGTCTGAGCCTGGTGTACAGAGAAGAGATCAGGCCCCCATCTGAACTTGGCAAAGCTGCAGCTTTTCCCCGTGATGTTGCAAGAGCATCTTGGGATCCCGTTGATGAATGAGGTCTTTTAGTGTCTGGTGTTACACGAGCCAAACCGGAGAGTTTGTGTCTGAGTCAGACCAGTGACAGTGAAACACGACACGGGCGGGGAGAGGACACAGCCAGGAGCTTATCCCGTGCTGCAATTCCGTGTTGTGGCAGGAGCCGTTTATTTTAATGCAGGAATCACCGTGGGAGATGGTCAAGCTGAGACAGACACTTCATTTTGGTTCAGTGATGGAGTTAAAGTGGATTCAAAGAGCCTCTCCTGCTCTTTGTGCCAGCCTGGATTTGTCTCCTTCCTCCTCCTGGCTGTTGGCACTGGTATTTCTGTTGTTAAAATAAATGTCCTCTAACATCAGAATCTCCACTGGAGAACACGATCAAGTCACTCCTTAACCTTTTCTTAGTTAAACTCAATCTCGAATCATAAGTTGGTTTGGCAGGAAGGGACCTTAAGGATCTTCACTCCCTGCCATGGGCAGCGACACCTTCCACTCCTCCCTTGGACACTGCCTGGGATGGGGCAGCCACAGCTGCTCTGGGCACCCTGTGCCAGGGCCTCCCCACTCATTTCATCCCAATATCCCATCTACCCTGGCAGTGGGAAGCCATTCCCCCTTGTCCTGTCCCTCCAGGCCCTTGTCCAAAGTCCCTCTCCAGCTCTCTTGGAGCCCCTTTAGGCACTGGAAGGAGCTCTGAGGTCTCCTGGAGCCTTCCCTTCTCCAGGCTGAACAATCTGAGCTCTTGCAGACTAGCTCCATACTTGAAGACTTCAGATTTGTAACAGTCTGAGCTGACTCCTTCCTCCATTTATTAAGTTACCAACAACTCAGGCAACCTCCAGATGACAGATGGAAACATTTTTCTGACCAAGAACTCCCTGGGGAGGGGAGGAGTGCCTAACCAGAAGGACATGGGTTTAGGAGAGTAGGAATGGGCCGGTTTAGGAGCCAACACTGTGTCCTCCGTGGAGTGTGAATTTGTTTGTCTGGAGACCCAGCAGATTCACCACGGGGGTCCTTGTTGTGTTTTTGCAGCCCATTACTGTTTTGTTGTGCTTGCTACCGGGTTCCTCGGGTGAGCAGCACGTCCTGTGAACACAAACACCTTGGCTTTGCAAAGCTGGGAACAGAGGGGAAGGTGCGACCTCACCTGAGTGCGCTGTGGGAAATCAACAACTGCACTGTGGGTGAGGTCCGGCTGGGCTGCACTGGAATTGTGGGCTGAGTGCTGCAGCTCTATCCCATTATGGGGGTGGAACTGGGTGGTCTTTATGGTCCTTTCCAAGCCAAACCATTCTGCCATTCCGTGATTCTTCACAGGCACAACCAGCCCCGAGCTTCCCCTGGATTTTGACAGGTCATGGAATCCCCTCTCTGGTTCACACACTGCTCCCACCTGTGCTACCAACACCACTGGCGGAAGGCATGAGCTCCAGAGAGCCAGTGGAGTAATCAAACAGTTCCAAAGGCTGAGGCATCACACCCACCTGGCAGGTATTGGCTGTGCTGGAACGGGCCTGGGCTGTGCCACGGGATCACGGAAAGATTGGGGTTGGAAGGGACCTTTGCAGGTCATAGCATGGGGTCTGCATGGGCAGATTTTGGTGGTGGGGGCTACAGGGGTGGCTGCTGTGAGAAGCTGCTGGGAGCTTCCCCCATGTCCAGCAGAGGCAATGCCAGAGGGCTCCCTGTGGCCAAGGCTGAGCCCAGGAATGACCGTGGCAGCATCTCTGGGATGACAGAGTTAAGAAGCTGGGAAAAATATCCACCTGCAGCCAGAACAGCAGCCTGAGAGGAGTGGGAACATGTGAGAGGAACAGCTCTGCAGACCCCCAGGGCAGGGCAGAAGGAGGGGCAGGAGTTGCTCCAGGAGCCAGAACCGAGATTTCCCTGAGATTCCTTGGGGAAGCCCACGGTGAGGCAGCAGTGCCCCTGCAGCCCCTGGAGGGCAGGGGGTGCAGAGATGCCCCTGCAGCCCCTGGAGGAGCCCAGGCCGGAGCAGGGGGATGCCCAAGAGAGGCCCCATGTGAAGTCCATGCAGGAGCAGGGTCCTGCAGGGTCCTGTGGCCCTGTGGAGAGCAGAGCCCACGCTGGAGCAGCTTCCCTGGCAGGACCTGTGACCTCCTGGGGGACCCACACTGGAGCAGCCCGTTCTGAAGGACTGACCCTGTGGAAAGGGACCTTCACTGCAACAGTTTGTGAAGAACTGCAGCCTGTGGGAAAGACTCATGCTGGAGAAGTTCCTGTAGGATTGTCTCCTGTGGGAGGGACTGGAGCAGGGGCAGAGTGTGAAGAATCTTGCCCCTGAGGAGGAGGAAAGAGCAGCATAAGCGATGTGTGATAACCTGACTGTAACCCCCACTCCCCATCCCCCTGCACTGCTGGAGGGGAGGAGATGGAGAATTGAGGAGTGAAGTTGAGCCCGAGAAGAAAGGACTGATGGGGGGAAGATGCTTTATGATTTGGTTCTATTTCTGATTTGATTTGTAACAAATCACACTCATTTCCCCAAGTCGGGTGTGTTTTGCCCATGATGGTCCCTGCTGAGTGACACCTCCCTGTCCTTATCTCCACCCACGAGCCTTCAGCTCTGTTTTCTCTCTGTCCAGCTGACGGGAGTGACAGAGTGGCTTTGGGGACACCCAGGGTCCAGCCAGGGTCAACCCACCACAGTCGGGATCCAACCCCCTGAAAAGAGCAGAGACAACTTCAACTGCAGGAGAATCATAGAATAGAATCATGGAATGGTTTGGGTAGGAAGGGACCTGAAATACCACCCAGTGCCACCCCTGCCATGGCAGGGACACCTCCCACTGTCCCAGGCTGCTCCAAGCCCCATCCAGCCTGGCCTTGGACACTGCCAGGGATCCAGGGGCAGCCACAGCTTCTCTGGGCACCCTGTGCCAGGGCTGTGGGAGCCCAGCTGTGGGGCTGTGTCAGCCCAGCTGTGGGGCTGTGGGACCCCAGGGCTGTGGGAGCTCAGGTGTGGGGTTTTGGGACCCCAGGTGTAGGAAGGCAGTCCTGGAGGAGCAATCACAGGGAGGAGGCTCCATGTTTCCTTTGCAACAGCTAAAGCTGAATTTCCTCTTTATCTCCCTATGGATTCCACCTTCAGATGGAATCCCCATCCCACAGGATGCTTTAAGGGCTTTGTTATTTTGACCAGATTATTACATAACTCCCTTTAAAGCATCACATGCATCTTTTTTGTTGGATTAATGCCAAACGTCTGATAGAATTTTTAGCCCATTTCCATTTTTACACGTTTTTTACAGTCTAATTTAAATTCATTAGAAATTCCAGTCTCTGACACTTGATTTATCTTAATAAACTTCCAAAGCCAAGGCTGAGCTGGCTGCTATTGCTGGAGAACTGCTGCTTTAGGGGTCTGTGTAAAACTGCCTTTGTGCCACAGCCCTGCTCCACCCTGGGCTCTGCTGAACTGTTCTCACCAGGATTTACTGTCACAGCAGCTGAAGGTGCCTCACAGGCCCTGTATTTCTCAGCCCACAATGCTGCCTGTGAGCCCTCAGGTTGTTTGGTAAAGGGACATTTTTGGTGTTAGGAAAGCAAAGATACTCCAGGTGTTGGGTTTTGCAGCCCAATATTAATTGTGGTCCTCCTGCCTCAGCCCTGATGGATCTGTCTGTGGATCCAGTGACCCCACATCTTGCTGTCAAACCTGGTGAAGGAAATCGTTCTCCTTTCTAGGTTCCAGGAGAAGGACTGACTTCTTGTAGGCTCCTGCAGATGGGATGACTCTGAACACGCTGCCCTTGTTCCATGCCCAGCTCTGGCCTCTGGATGTATTTCCCTCCATCTCTCTTCACACACGACAGCAGGAATGAGGGCCATGCCAAGCTGGGCTCCCTCCACCGAGATCATCGTTCTTCTGGGAAGCTAAAAATGAATCACAGAGAGGGAGTTAAAGTTCTGAGGTTTGTGAGGACTTCCTGTCTATGGGCAGGGGGGTCACTGGAAAATAAAGGGAGGGATGGATGGATGGATGGATGGATGGATGGATGGATGGATGGATGGATGGATGGATGGATGGATGGATGGATGGATGGATGGATGGATGGATGGATGGACACAAGACTTTAACAGTAGGAGATGAGCAGAGTTGTGGGAGAGAGCACGGAGAGAGCACCAAGGGAGGTGTCACTGGACTAAGGAGCTGTGTGGGAGGCTGGGGACATCAGGAGAAGGACAGGAGACCCAGAGTCAGCACTGACTAAAGCTCTGGAGCTGGACTGTCTCTAGAGGGACTGTAGTTGGGAGGAAGGGAAAAGTTTTTGCTTTTCTGTTCTTCTGTTTCTCATTAGCCCTTCCCACGACAGATGAGAAACAGGATACAATTTGTGAATATTTCCAACATTTTCTCGTATTTCCAATCCGAGAAAATGAGTAACTGGCATTCGAACTGTAAACAGTGCTAGAGAGGTCCCAGGTGGTGGCAGAGGTGTTCAGGCAGGGTGACAGCCTGGAGCGGGGCAGGAACCGGGGCACGGGATGGAGCAGCCAGCTAAGGAATCCTGCTCGGAGGATCCCGAGCGTGGCAGCTCCACGTCCCCTCTGCACCCCGGGGAGGGGCTCGGAGGAGGCGGGGACACGGGCACACGGAGCTGTGCGACCTCCTCAAAGGCAGAGCTGAGCGCCGGGCAGAACCGGCGCGGCAGCTGAAGGGCTTCACTGGACACCATCTGAATGCCCGTAAGAGCAAAGAGCTTCTCGGCTGCTCGGGGTTTCAGACGGTTCAAGTGGAGGCCAGAGGCCGGGATGAACGGGGACATTCCAGAGGGGAGGCCGCACAGCAGCAGCCGACGACAGCTGAGCCCCCGCCGGGCTCCCTGTGCCGGTGCTCTCGGGATTTCCTCTGCCCTTGTTCCCCTCCGCTGGCTCCGTGCCCTGCTGGGTCCTGCCCGGTGTGAGGGCTCGGAGCATCCCAGCCGGGCAGGAGTTCCAAGAAGCTGGGGCAGGAATTCCAGAAAGCTGGGGCAGGTTCTCCCGGCGCGGTGAGAGGCTGTGCACAGGCCGGAGATCCCGCACGCCGGGCAGACACGGAGCTCAGGATGTTTCGCAACAAGATCTCGGCAGCGGCTGCAGAGCCGAAACGCCTGGAGCAATTCCACGCTGTTTGTCCATCCGGGATTTGCTCCAAAGCCCACATCTGCAGTGCCGGCAGCAGAGGGGTCCCGGAGCCAGCCCTGCTGCTGCATCACAGCGCGAGCAGGGGGTGAGGGCTGAGCGCAGCCTGAGTAGGACGGGAACAGCGGCGAGAGGGACGGGGGGCTCTGCTCACCCGCCCGGGGCAGCCCCGGCCGGCTCTGACACCCAGCGCAGCCCACAGCGCCCAAAGCTGCCCCCCTCAGCCCCTGTGCTGGGGCTTTGCTCCAGGGAACAGCAGCCCTGCACAGCTGCCCTTCTGTAAACCAGGGAACCCCAGAACGGGTTGAGTTGGGAGAGACCTTAAACACCACCCAGTGCCACTCCTGCCATGGCAGGGACACCTCCCACTGTCCCAGGCTGCTCCAAGCCCTGTCCAGCCTGGCCTGGGACACTGCCAGGGATCCAGGGACAGCCACAGCTGCTCTGGGCACCCTGTGCCAGGGCCTCCCCACCCTCACAGGGAACAATTCCTTCCCAATCTCCCATTCATCCCTGCCCTCTGGCAGTGGAAGCCATTCCCCTTGTCCTGTCCCTCCATCCCTTGTCTCCAGCTCTCCTGGAGCCCCTTTAGGCCCTAGAAGGGGCTCTGAGCTCTCCTTGGAGCCTTCTCCTCCTCAGGCTGAACCACAACTCTCCGCCTGTCCTCACAGGAGAGGTGTTCCAGCCTTGGCTTCATTGTCCAGCAGGAATCAGTCCCAGTATGATGACAAAGTCTTGTCCAAGATACAGGAGCACAGATGTGATGTTCACATTCCTCTGGACTGAGGAAAGAGAGAAGTGGACAAGAAAATGGTAACTTAGTAGTATATTGGGTCATTATTGATCATATATATTTATATAAACAGTCATATTTGGACATAAATATATGGTCATATTATTCATATAAATGATCATTTATTCACATATTGCAGTTCTCTGGCAGTGTCCAAGGCCAGGCTGGATGGGGCTTGGAGCAACCTGGGACAGTGGGAGGTGTCTCTGCCAATACAGGGGGGTGGAATGAGATGGTGTTTAAGGTCCCTTCCAACACAAACCATTCCATGATTCTATCATTTATAGACTACTGCAATGTGGGGAAGAGGAAACTTTGAAACCCAAGGAAGCTACTCAGTTTGTGTCCACACCCTGTGGCCTTGAAAAATTGCTAACTGGATTAATTCTTGTAATTAAAGTGTCCATACCCAGCCTGCCCAGGGCCTGCCTGTGTTCTGCTGTGGGAGGAGCAAACCAGATGTGAGGAATAAACCCAGTGCTGTCCAACGTGAGGAGCCCTGCAGAGCTCTGGTTGTAGCCAGGTCAGCACCAGTCTCTTCTCCCAGGTAACAAGTGACAGGACAAGAGGAAAGGCCTCAGGTTGTGCCAGGGGAGGTTTGGGTTGGATATCAGGGAAAAGTAATGCCCAGAAAGGGTTGTCCAGCCTTGGCACAGCCTGCCCAGGACACTGGTGGGGTCACCCCCCCTGGAGTGTTTGAAACACGTGTGGCTGTGGCTCTTCATGCCCATGGTGGTGGTGCTGGGTCCATGGCCGGACTCGATGGTGCTGAAGGTCTGTTCTGACCCCAATGATTCTGTGATTTGGTGAGGTGCTGCCATGACCCTGCAGGGGAAGCTCAGCCAGCAGCTCGCTCAGCTGAAGCAGAAAAGCCAAATCCCTTTCTCCAGGAGTCCTGCCTGCCACAAGCTGTGGATTATTTCGGAGTGACCTGCACACCTCAGCTTGGGGGGCTTTTGGGCACTGCCTGGCTGCGTGTGCCATGAACAGCAAATGTTTTATCTGCTCATAGTGAAACCACAGTGGGCTGTGACCAGAGCAGCTATCAAGGGACAAAGTCCTCTTTGTACAGAGCAAAACCTGCAGGGAATGTCAACGCTGGCCCCTCCTGCCACTGAAATCCTCCATGGAGTATGAAAACCACACAAATACTGTGCACAGGCATCTCCACTGACTTCCCACCCCTGATCTCTACACATCAGTAAAGACAAAGTCCCTTGAGATGCTGGTCACAAAATCCTGCACACTTTTCCCTCCCTAAAGGACTGATGTGTCCTTGGATATTCACTGATATCCAGGTGCTAATGAGTAAAGGTTGTGGCTTTGTCAAACATTGTCAAATATAGTTGACAAATGGCTACAAAGAGTTGAATTAGAATCAGCTCCCTGGGAGGAAGGTATTGCACACTTAAGAGTCACCAGTTAAAGCAAAGAATATTCAATCAAATAGGAATGTCAACCTCTTGACTTCTCACAATTCATGAGCCTGGTCTCCACAAACTATATATAAACAATTTCTTTTCAAAAAGCAGTATTTGAATTTTTCATTTACTAGGGCTTAAAAAAGAAAACCACCACATGCCTATTGTAATATTCTGACAAAGATTTGGGGCTTATTCTCTAATATATTCTTAAATAGCTGAGGTGAGTGACATCGGCTTCTGGTGCAGCCTGTGACTCCCAGAAAAGTGATTCTGATTTTTAGGGAGCTTAGTTTGGAAAGCCTTTAAGGAATCATCACAACCAGAGAAATCCTGTAATCTACAAGAAAAAGAACGCTCACATTTTCTCAAACTGAGCACCCATGACCCAAAATCAGAGGCTACTTTTAATAATCTCAGCTTTATCTTCCCAGTGCTCATTTCCTGTTTGATAAGGGCAGTGCTGGTGCCTGTGCAGCCGAATCTGATCCAGACTCAGCTCCACACGAGTTGGTCAGAGGAGCACTGAAATCCCCAGCTGAGCCCACAGCAGAGAGAGAAAACCGATGTTTACTGGACACTCCTGCCCATAAATGAGCACCCGAGGAGCAGCTCTGCCCCGCTGCCCGTGCCCGGGGTGGCTCCTCTCAGCCCGACCCTGCCGTGTGTTTCCTGGAGATAGCCCCGCACCCAGGGCCCGGAGCAGAACTCGCTCACAAACACAAGCGGCTGCATCGGATTTTGGCAGAGACAAGAGGAAGCTGTGCAGCAGCGTATTCCCTGCAGGGCCAGTCTCTGATTAATTGGAACTGCGTGGCATTCAAAAGAGCTGATGAGAAGCTTTGGAGAGCCATTGAGGCATTTTCACTGGCACAAGCACTTGGGAGGGATCACACCTGTGTCATGTAACTGAGGTTAGCATCAGAATCAAACCCATTCTACAAGGGCCTGAATTTGTTTGGTTTCACATCCCCCACCCCAGGGAGATGAAACCAGCCCATTTCCAATGCTAGGGTTCATTTCTCTTATAGAGCCACGAATATCTCAAAACATTCTCTTATAAAGTCATGGAATATCCTGAGTTGGAAGGGACTCCAAGGATCACCCAGTCCAGCCCCTGGCCCTGCACAGACCCCCAACAACCCCACCCTGTGCATCCCTGGCAGCGCTGTCCAAACGCTCCTGGAGCTCTGGCAGCCTCGGGCCGGGACCATTCCCTGGGGAGCCTGGGCAGTGCCCAAGCACCCTGTGGGGGAAGAGCCTTTCCCTGATCTCCAACCTGACCCTCCCAGACACAGCTTCACATCAACCCATTCTGCCAAGTCTTTCAAGCACCAGACAAACACTCACGTGCCAACATCACACATTTTTAAAGGGCTTTTAAAACGCTGGGCTCCACTACCCGCAGAGGAGCGGCAGCAGCACTGGGCTGCTCTGGTAATCGTGCTCCTGACTTGCCCTGACACACACCTTGCTCAAGGTGAGGTTATGCAAAGGGATGAGATAAGATGACCCACTCATTTTTAAATCTACCCATCTAGGTGACTTCAGCTCTTTCTCAATAAGAAAGATACAAACATTACAAACCTACGCCCATTGAGACATACATATACAGAGAAAGAGAGAGGATATTTATATATTTATATAGTATCTTTGTGAAACACCAGCACCTGAGCACTTCAGTCAGTGCACCCCACAGAGATACAGCTGACTGGTTGAATTTCTAGTATATATATCTTTATTCTATCTATATGTCTGTATCTATAAAATATATATGATCTTTAAGGTCCCTTCCAAGCCAAACCATTCTCTGATTCTATGATAAGGAAGAAATTGTTCCCTGTGGGGAGGCCCCGGCCCAGGTTGCCCAAGAGCTGCTGTGGCTGCCCCTGGCAGTGTCCAAGGCCAAGTTGGATGGGGCTTGGAGCAGCCTGGGACAGTGGGAGGTGTCCCTGCCATGGCAGGGGTGGCACTGGATGGGTTTTCCATCTCATTTTGGGTGTCCATCCCAGACCATTCCATGATTCTATGATATTTATACACAACATGTAAAGAACAAGAGCAAAGCAGTTATCATTTGTTTTACATGGAAACGAAACCAAGGAACTAAGAAATTTGTCAGGGATCATAAATCAGTTGCAGAATCGGAAGTTAAAGCAAACTAACTTAAGTACTTCTTTGGTTTGGACAGGAAGGTGCTCCGAGATCAGTTGATAAGGGTGGAATAAAGCCCTAATATTCCTGAAACAACATCTTTAGCTCTGTGATGTCCAAACAGCTGGAAGAAGTGAGTTTTTGCACTCTAACACAGTAACTCTGTGTGCAATTCCCCTCCCGTTTCCTCTCCAGCAGCTCACAGACTGCAACAGGAGTCTGTCCCACAGGCTCCTCACCTCGCGTTTACTCAAGGGTTAAGCAGTTTGCAAGTTACAAAGCCTGCTGTGTCTCATGTGTGGGAGTAAATGTCATATCCCACTGCTCAGGGTATTTATAGCACAGCACTATCTGGGAAGTGAAACTTCTGAATGGTGAAGTTTTCAAGCAGTTGCTTCAGGATGAAGTCCCGAAGAAGGAAGAGCCGAGAGCCTGTTTGTCACTCTGGCTCGAGGTGGCTCCAAATGGCACCAGGAAAGCAGTGGGGCCTGAGTGGGGCCACCTCGGCTCCGAGAGCTGCAGTGCCCACTCAGAGGGAGGGTCTGTGCCGCTGGCACGTCCATGCCATGTCCCCAGCAGAGCACAGAGCAGGGCTCTGCCATTGTCACCACAGCACCCGGTGGAGCAGCTCTTCCCACGGGTGAGGTACCCAACGTTCCCTGTGAGGGTCACCCTCAGACAGCCCTGCAGCTCCTGCCTGAGCACCCCAAACCCCCGTGAGTCCACACAGGTGCTCCAGTGCAGCTGCCATGGCCAGACACCAAACTCCAACACAGCCTGAAGGAGGGGACACCTTGACCCAAGAATAGTCTCTGGGGATGCCAGCAGGACCCCTCCTGTGCCCCCAGCTCAGCAGCACCCGTGAGGGCTGGACCTCATTCCAGGAGAGCGATCAGGACAAGAGAGCTTGGCCTGGAGTGGCAGGGAGGCAAAGTGGTCAGAGTTCTCCTTTGTCAAAATGGTGACTTGTCACTGGGATTGGTGGGATGATGCTGGAGATCAGCCAAGGTGGAATGAGCTGTCTCCATCACTGGATCCCGACTGGAGCTGCCAAAACCCTGCCTGACTCGAGTCCTTGTAACACGCTGCTCTTGGCTCTCACACACGCAACGAGCACCAAACGTGGAGCAACAGATCAGGAACTCCCAGCTAAGAGCTTTTCCTCACCAGTGCTCCCAGAGTGGATCACCACAATCAACCCAGGCAGGAACAAAAGGTTTCTGTGAGGTCCTGGGTGCTCTCTGAACTGTGACTGTAACCACAGAAGTAGGTCTTGACACCACTGGGGCACCTGAAAGGACTCTGCATATTTCACAGCAATTTTTAATGCAGCTATTTGTGCTAACTCTCCAAACCAAGCCACAGATACGGCCAGTGCTATTTCCATAATCAGGAGCACAGCTGTATTTGCATTCTCTCCGTGTGTGCTGGTGCTCAGAGCTACTTGTGGGTTTGATTGCTGCAACAAGAACCCGAACGGGCCGTGGGAGCCCCTGGAGCCGGGACGGAGGGGCCGAGCAGGGCCGGGCCCAGCGGTGCCTCTGCTGCCGTGGGTGGGGCACGCGGTGCTCCCGCCCTGCTCCAGGCACTGCCGGGGCTGCAGAGGTGTCCGGAGCTCGGAGGGATCAATTCCTGCTCCTGCTGCTCCCAGCTGAAGGGCTCTGCCCAGCTCTGAGCTGTACCTGTGCCCTGAGCACGGCTCGCTGGCTGCAGCGTCATTGTCACACCGTTCACGCTTTGTTCGTGCCTTCAAGACGCTCTTCACAGCTCCAAGGGTCACAAACTCCTCTGCCACTAAGACTGAGACCATTAATTCATTTTGCACAATTTAACCACAAAAGAAAAGCAGAGTGTTCTGGATTTCAGTGTTGAACCTGGGCCTGTGACAAGCTCCACGTGTGCTTTTCTCAGTCCTATCCACCTCCTGTCCTCCCTCTTCCCCAACAACTACAGAACGTAACTCCGATGGAAAGTGTCCTTGTTCAAAGCCAGGACTATTAAGGTCTTTTATATTTTGTCAAAATCTTTGCTCTTCTTTCCACTGTGATAAAAATATCAAGGTCATAAATACTCCTAAGTGCAACATCACAATCACCTCAACTACTCTGGCAAAAATAACCTCAGACTTTTAAAGGCAAATTATGTCAAATGTTGTGACCAGCTGTTATCAAAACTCTGGCCTCACTTCAAGTCTTCTTTCAGTTTGAATTAGGAAGAAATGCTCCCCTGGGAGGGAAGGGACGCCCTGGCACAGGGTGCCCAGAGAAGCTGTGGCTGCCCCTGGATCCCTGGCAGTGACCAGGGCTTGGAGCACCCTGGGATAGAGGAAGGTGTCCCTGCCATGGCAGAGGAACTTTCAGCTCCCTTCCCACCCAAACCAGTCTCTGATTCTGTAAGGATGATTCTTTTCTGGGGGTTGTTGGAGGTCGGGTGGTTCCCAGGCTCTGTGGCTGTAACACGCTCTGCCCCGACACGAGAGCACACAGAACATGAACCCAAATCTCAGCTCTCTCATACACCCAGCTACGAGCTGCTCCAGGAAGGACTGAAAACCACCTTCAGCTGGAGGGCTGACCTGATGATAGCAACCACACTCCCAACATTTTCTGTGTACACCTCACCCAATTCCACAAATTCTGCAGTAACCTGCAGAAAATCCAGTCAACTACTGTGACAGGTTCTTTTAACTCAGGGTTCATACCCAGAGTTAAACAGGCAACAGGTGACTGTTCTGCAACACAGTGTAGAACCATTCAGGTTGGAAACAACCTCTAAAATCACTGAGTGCAACCAACACTCAGTGATCAACCAAAACAGTAGAATCCTCCTACAAAGAGCTGCTGGGAGTTAAAATTTCTCTCCAAACAACAGGAGGAGTCTGAGCAAGAGGCCCCTGTGCAGAGCCAGTGTATGCTGAAGGTGAGGGATGTGGGATCTTGCCTGTTCCAAGGCTGCTCCGAGCACCATCCCCATGGCTCTCACACACAGACTCTGCCAGAGCCGTGAATCATTCCCTGCTCCTGTCACACAAGGAGTCCAAATCCAGAAGGAATAAGCACTGGAAGGAATTCTTTCTTCCCTGTGAGGGTGGTGAGGCCCTGGCACAGGGTGCCCAGAGCAGCTGTGGCTGCCCCTGGGTCCCTGGCAGTGCCCAAGGCCAGGCTGGATGGGGGTTGGAGCCCCCTGGGACAGTGGAAGGTGTCCCTGCCATGGCAGGGGTGGCACTTGGATGGGTTTCAGGTCCCTTCCAACCAAATCCATTCCATGTTTCTACGGTTCTATAAGTTCATCAGAATCCTTTCTTGAAAGCTCTGAAACTACCTCTGAAATCATCTATTTCCCATGGCTCCCCCACTTCACTGAGTCAAGGACCGAGTCACCCACACCCACATCTTCCTTTAGTGTCAAAGCAAAACATAACCGTACTTGGGCAAAGTATAACCCGAATAATAAAGTGTCGCTTACTGGGGAGATCAGAGTTAAGTTATTATAAACTTATACTACTCGAAAATCTCCCCACAGCAGGACTAACACCTCCCACTGCCCATCGCCGGGATGGGGAACAGCCCCCCCGCCGCGGCCGGGGCAGCGCCGGCATGGGGGGACACACTGCTGCGGCCCTTCCCTTGCCAATTCACCGGGAAAGGGCGACGGAGTCTTAGACAAGGAAAAAAATAATAAAATCAGTGGAAAGTCTCAGCTTCCGGAGGCAACGGCACTGTAATGGGCGAGTCTCTGGAGCGGCTGCTGACAGGCAAAACGCGCTAGTGCGGCACCGAGGTACCTCCGAGAGGGCTCCGAGGTGGCCTCAACGCGCCGGGCGCACCGTGCCCGAAGAAACCGAGAGAGCCGGCGGGGCCCGGGACCGGCCGGAGCCACGGCCAACATGGCGGCCGGCCGTGAGGGCATCGGCGGCCGCTCC
>VZTJ01004866.1:52689-67490 GCA_013397795.1 Orthonyx spaldingii | reverse complement strand
CGCTGCCCGGCACCGTCTCGCGTCTGCGGCTCCCGGGGCCCCGAGCGCCCGGTGCCCTGGGCACGGAGTGATTCTCTGATCTCCCGGGGCCCCGAGCGCCCGGTGCCCTGGGCACGGAGTGATTCTCTGATCTCCCGGTGCCCCAGCTCCCGGTGCCCTGGGCACCGATTCTCTGATCTCCTGGTGCCCCAGGCTCCTCAGTTCCCTGAGTTCCCGGTTTCCCGGGCTCCCGGTGCAGGGACTTCGCCGATCCCTGGCCCTGGAGAGGGGAGAATGAGGCAGGGGTGAGCTCGGCTTATCACAACATAACCGAGCCAGACCTTAATTCACCTGAACCACCCGGTCCTTTTGCCTCTGAGCGTCTCTTTGACACAACTAAATGCCTAATTCTTTTCTTTTTTTCTGGAAAAAGGTTGAAATGTTTCTTTGCTGATTAATAAGTTGCTGCTGTGGTTGATCTCAGATGCTTCCTGTCAGCTTTAACTGGTTACATTAGAAACATGTGTTGAGTGCTCCGCACATGTACGACACAGCAGTCTGAAACCAGCACCTATAAACAAAGTCTGAATTTCTTTTTTGACTGGCTTTCTGAACCCTTTTATGAGTAATAACTCGCGCTTCTGTGCTGTGACATTAGTGATAAGAATAGTTGAATTGAGTGTGTCTGTAGTGAGCTGCTTTATTGCGTTTTACCTCAGTTGAAATCTGTTATTGGCACAGCCACCGGATTCCTTGGGAATGAGTCACTTGCTATTAACTATTAAATTTTAACTGTATTAAGAGACTGAATCTTGTAGAGCGCTGTGAAGGAGCATAACAAACAAACATAACTGAAAACCTAAAGGGTTTGTGGGACCTGATCCAACATCACTGGAGTTAATGAACTTGAAGTTAATGAGTCTGTCCCAAGTCTTCTTTCCGTGTTAAATGGGAGGGGGTAGAGCTGAGCTGTTGTAGCAGTGATGAGGTGCTGAATTATTATTACAGTTGCCAAGAGGATGGAGGCAAAGTGTCCATAACTCTTCAGCTTTCCTTCTGTGACTTTTGAACTTTGCTGGCAAGTGTCAAACGTGTTGGTGGAGCCGGAGGGATCGAGGCCTGGAGGACAGAAAGATTTCCAGGTTCTGAGAGGAGCAGCTGGCTGGGAGTAAAAGGGCCCTGGAGATGCTGGAGAGGGAGATCAGGATGCCTGGAGGGACAGACGTGGGAACTGAGTCTATGGGAGACTGGGCTTTGCTGGTCACGGTTTAATGGCATCAGGGCTCTGAAGAACATGGACCTTGTCTTGCTAAAGGCAGTTCTGTTCCACAGTTCATGTGGGAGTTTGTCTCATGAGTGCTCAGGCTGGACAGTTAGAAATCATCCCAATCAGTTCATGTTTTGACTTTACAGTATGAAATCATCACAACTGAATTTGCAGGAGCAATCATAAATTAAGATCATATAGAACTGCTTGTATCTATACTAAATTTAATTAGCTTTTGGGTGGGTTTTGCCTGGCATCCCAGCCTTACTGCTTCCCCATAGCTTTATGTGGATTTTATAACTGATTGAAATGTAAAGCTGCAAAGCAGTGTAAAGTAACAACTGGTGACAGCCTGGCTCCACTTGCGTGGGCAGAATTGATTTTCAGGTGTGTCTGTGGTGGTTGGTGGAAATTGTCCCTTTAGATGCTTTATTGTATCATTTTGTTGTAGTTTAGGAAGTAACTTCTCAAGGGGGTTGTCAAAGCCGTGATGTTGTTAAGCAGTAGCCTGAGATCTGTGTGAGAACAGCTGGGAAGCAAATCCTTATCAGGCTGAAGTTTGTTCTGATTATTTCTGTTCTCCTTGTTCACAGAGGGGTTGGATAAAACTAACCCTTCTTTGAGTGAATGGGCTTGTGGTGGTGTTTGTAAACTCTGGGCAAATGGTGGTGTTCATATCTTTGTTCAGCAACATGAAAAGAATTGTTCAGGGGTGAGCTGTGCTCGGGCTGTCCTCGAGGAAATGAGGATAAAGGTGTGTTTGGGTGCTTTTAGAAATCTGCTGATAGTTAAAACCCGGTCAAATATTTCCCTGCAGATTTTATAACCAAACTATTGCAATATCTTAATGTCTGGCAACTAAGAAAAACAGTTGAGGCTCATTATCCTGATGTTTACAGTAAGCAACAGCAGTGGCTGAAACAGGATTTGGGAGTATTTACTATCAAACCACTTTAAAGAACGTGTTTACACACTGACTATCGTTTGTAACCTGACATAGGGCTGATAGTGAAGTGCTTCACACTGGGAGTCTGGGGTGGCTTGGGGAGAAGGTTTTCAGCTTTCCCTGGTGCTCCTCAGGTGAACCTGTGGATACACACGGGAGGGGATTGTGCAGGAGCCCTGGAATGGCCGGATGGGTCACTGGTTATCGAAGGGGAGGTGAAGGCTCAGAGCTCCCTGGAATAGCAACTGCTGCTCTGACTCACCCGGATTTTAATCAGTCAAGCATTCTATTTATTTTCACTTTGGAGCTCTTAAATACACAAGGGAAGTTTTTTTTCTTTTCCTCTTAGACATGTTCACTTCAAGCAGCATTAAGTGTGTTTTGAGGTCGGGGGGCTGTTGAGTGCTACAACTGTTTTTTTTAAGGCCTGTCTGACACAAACTGAAACTTGTCCTGCTGACAGCTCTGAGCAGTTTAAATCTCCACCCCAGGCCTGGGCTACAGTAACAGGCCTTAAACTGCCTCAGCCAAAACCGGAACCGTCTTAATTTCAGTTCCATCTGAAACGTGGGCAGGCAGGGGAGCCCATGGGTGGCATCCAGGCAGAAAAGGCAAGGCTGAGGAGCCAGGGATGGAGGACAGGGGCACCTTCCACCATCCCAGGGTGCTCCAAGCCCTGTCCAACCTGGCCTTGAATCCTTTCAGATATATGAAATATATATATGAAGTATATATGTATACATACGTGCCTTGGGCCCCAAAACAGATTTTTAATGTGTTCCATCCATGTAACAAGTGTCATCTATTTTTTTTTTTTCCTTTGGAAGAACCTGTTCCCTGACAAGGTTTGATGGCTTTACACAAGGATTTTGCAGCTAATACCCCATTGTAGGTTCTTTTGGCTGCAGACTTGGCACTTTCTCCCATACTCACTGACAGCTGTTAGGACTGGAAGGTCCCCAAAAGGTGTGTGGTGCTCTTCTCAGCTGACATTCCCTGCTCTAGTGATGCAGAAATTCCTGGCTCTTCCCAGCTGTTGCTTTGTTGTGGTGCTCAGCAAAGCGACATGGCTAAAAATGCTCCTTGTGTTTGATCAAACCAGCAGCAGCTGCAAAGGCGACCTGAGTTAGTGCCCTGTGCACAGAACTCCTCTCCATAAGGAAGTGGGAAACCTCACTGAAACAACATAATTTTTTTTCTTCTTCTTTCCTGTCAAACTAAATGTCAGTGTGAAACTGCTGCTGAATGGGGGCACTCAGATGAGGAGAAATCTCCATTCTGAAGTCGACTTAGGAAGTCTTATGTATATTTTAAAGCTCTTTCCCAAGTCTCTTTTGACCAAATCTGTGGGCTGCTCCATGAAGCATTCACTGAAATTCTCCTAAAAGCCACTGTCCTGGGGATTGGAACCAGGCACACCGAGCAGGATTCCATGTTGTGTGTGCTGTGGAGTGGTTCTGTGCTGGAAAGGTGTTTGCATGGCTCTTGTCCAGCTCTGAGTTTCTCCCACAATGATTTCATGAAACACAGAAATGCTCTTTTAAGGTCCCTGCTCCAAACGTCTTCCAGTTGAGATGGAAGGGCTGAAGAGGGACTTGTTTAGAGAAGGGAGGAGGAGGTTTTAAAGCAGCAGCAAGCACGTGGTTATCTCTTACATTTATGATGTTTGAGGATCTCATTAATTGTGACTCCCTACAAGTCTCAGGTGACCTTATCCAGTACTTCAGTTTCTCCCACACATTCTGTGAGGGAGGAGCTGCCATCGGAGCGGTGCCTTCAGAGCACAACTGAGACTGTTTGGCTTTCATTCTGTAAAAACATACTTTCTGTTTTACAGCAGTGGGAACTAACATTAGTTAACTAGGGTGAGTAAACCCATAGTGGAGATAAGGAGCAAACAGGCTTTAAGCTGGTATCAAAAGCCCGTTGTGGGTTAGGAGTGCAGTATCCGCTCTTATCTCCTGCATCATTCCCTGACTTCCCCTTTCTGCCTTGAAAATAACGAGCCCATCACATGTCTGCAGAAGGAAGAAAGTCAGGGATATGGAAATCAAGAATTACAGCTGTATCTCAGTGACCTGGCTGAGGGAGAGGAGGCCTGAAAAGCAGAGCAGCAGTTCTGGACAGGACACAGCCACCCTGTGGCTCAGGAACGTGCAGCTCCTCGTGCCTTGTGTCTGTCCAGGAAGCTGTGCTCATCCTGGAGCACACAAACAGGCAGGAGAACTGCAGCTCCAGAGTGTCTCACAGGGTAAATCCTGCTCTCAGTGGGCTCCCTGTGCATCCTCAGGTACTGGCTTGCTGCTCCCCAGGCTCCCTTTTACCTGGAGCTCGCTGAGAAGGGCTGAGTGTGGGCTGTGGGCAGAGACCGAGTGCCTGCGTCCGAGTTAATGGGACCCAGGAGCTCTTTGCACCATTCTTTGCCCCCTCCACGTGCACAGAGATGAGTCAGGGCTGTTCAGTTCTGAATCACAGAATCCTGAGGTTGGAAAAGACCTCCAAGGTCACTCAGTCCAACCTTCAGCCAAATTCCACCGTGCCCACTAAGCCATATCATGAAGTGCCATGTCTGCTTGTTTTTTGAACACCTCCAGGGATAGGGACTCCACCACTGCCCTGGGCAGCCCATTCCAGTGCCTCACCAGCCTTTCAGTGAAGAAGTTTTCCCAACATCCAGCTTGACTCTCCTCTGACACAGCCTGAGGCCGCTTCCTCTTGTCCTGGCTCTTGTACCCTGGGAGCAGAGCCCGACCCTCAACTGGCTACAACCTCCTGTCAGGAGCTGTGGAGGGCAATAAAAGTCTCCCCTGAGCCTCCTTTTCTCCAGGCAGAAGTTACACTTCAAAAACTATTTCCAGGTTCTGATTGCATATTTTTAATCACAACTTCTGCCCACCACGCTTTGCTGTACACACCTTAAAAGTAGTTTGACTTTTCCAAGGACTGAAAATTGTGCAGCAACAGTTAAACCAGGCTGGGCTTGCAGGTTCTGGTCCTGCACAGACCTGAGTCACACATTAAACTGGCTGAGCTCTGCCCAGGTCGAGGCCGTTGCTCACAATTGCTGCCTCGGTCTCTTTGAGTCTGCAAGTGAGGTAGAGCTCTGTTGACTTTAATCTCAGTTGTGTTTCCTTGTTATTCTTTGCCATTTCAGAGGGCGACAGGGACTTGCAGTTTTGTTTCTGCCCTCTCTCTGTTCTCCTTTGACTCAGCCAAGGAGGGACTTGTAGAATTGTGTATTTTTTGGTGATGGGGATTGGTTTGTGCTGAAGGACCTTGAAGGTGAGGGGAGGGCAAGGAGAGACAGAGTTAATGCAAGTCAGGAGAGAGTGAGGATAAAAATAGCTCTGAACTTGTCAGTTTGGTCACCGGTGGCTGGGTTAGTCATCTGGCAGGCTCTGCTCCTGCTGCTCCAAGGGATTATTTTACAGCACTGAGAATTGACATAATTTCTGTAGAGGAGAGGGAGCGGGACGGCCGCAATGAGTGGGATACTGTCATCAGCACTTCTTTTGCACAGCAGCTGTTCTCTGTTTGGCCACTCAATGTGGTCATTGTTGACTTTCCTTGTATACCTGCCAGGTTGTTAGGTGACTCACAGCACCAAGGTTCATGCACTTGGCTCCCAAATGCCTCCTCTTTTCCTTGGTGGTCCTTCAGGCGTGGAGCACCCACTTGTTTTGTCATTTTCCTGATTCATCTCTGACCCTGTTGGAGTAAATGTCCTGTTGCCCCAGGCAGCTGTTCAAGGTGGGGAAAAAAGGAAAGAAAAAGGGAAAAGGAAAGGAAAAGCAAAAAAAAAAAAGAAAGAAAGATTAGTGCAGATTGAAGCTGATGAGCCTCAAGGTGTGCTCCTGTAATGGTGCAGATATCTCAGTTTTCCTGGCCTCTGTTAAAATGTCCCTCCTTGTCCTGTCCTGGGTTTGTGGTACTTAACACCTGCATACGTTGCCCAAGGTTTCTGAACTTCCATGGGTAGTTTAAGGGTGGAAATGTCCATTTTAAGGTTTTACACTTGTGCCGTGGGAGCACTGGCACAAGGAAGGGATTTCTGCACTTAAGGGGCAACAGAGCATATTCTGGTTTCTAAGGAAACAACTGCTTTAACTTCTCCAGAATCCAAGGTGAGGGGAGCAGGGGCTAAACCAAAGCTGTGTTCCCCAGGGGCTCGTGCTGTAGGGAACTCCTCCCTCTCCACCTTGCTGATTTTCACCCCTGGGTGTCCCCATCCTGTCCCTCAGTGCTTTGCTTCCATGCTGGTTTTTGCTTCTCCCATTCCATCCCTGGCTCCCTTCCACCCTCCCCTGTGCTGCCAATTGGCCAAGCTTTGGCCTGTGCTGGGACTTGTTTGGAGCTCCATTTGTGTTCCTGGTCAGCTCCCAGCCCTCGCCAGCTGCCAGGCAGAGGGGTCTGTTCCAGCACCATCCCTGTCCACATCCAACACCAGCTCCCCTGAATCCTGCACTCTGTAACAGCTCTGCTTCTGGTGGGCTTGCCCGAGGATTGCAGAAGTTGTTGGTGATGTAGAGGAGGGAAGGGAGTGAGGGAGGATCTGTGGATGGGCAGGTTGGCTGTCGAGCCTGGCTTCACTGAGGGAGAGTGAGGAATGGCTTTGAGGATGACTGAGCACAGGGAAAAGGGAATTAGCTGGGTTTATGGCCATTCATGTGGTGTGAGAGCACATGCAATTCCCCCCAGGTGCACTCTAGGAGAAGAACTTTCATGCCTTCTCTTTTTTCCTTTCTTTGGGGATGAATATTCTTCCTGTTTAGTGATATGGGAGTTCCTTCTTCTCTTTGGTTTCACTGTTTGTATTTAAGTTAAGGGAAGATACTGAGAATTAAATTTCTCTGAAACCCATGCGGTTGTATATTTTCAGTCATGAGAATGTTGAATATTCAGATCTTCAGTGGTCCAAGTCAGAACTGGAGGACTGGCACTCCAGGGTTCTTCTCCAGCTCAGAACTTGGGCAGGACCTTGATTTGGTTTAAATTCTTGATTAATCTCATACCTTCAGGAGCCTCCTGTTTCTCATGAACTTGAAGCTGCTTCTGTGTGTGCAGTATTTTGACAGTGTTTTGTTTTTGTGTTCTTGCTCAGTGTCTCTCTGAAGCTGGGAGATGGCAGTGATGGGAATTGCCTGCCCAGGAGCTCCTGATCCAGCCGTCAAGCACAAGAAGGAGCTCACGGCTGCCGAGGGGCTGAAGGAGACAGTGAGTGAAAAGCAGAGCAGTGTTTGCAAAGTAGAAGATTCAAAGAAGGTCATCTTTGACAATCAGTGGAAAATCCTGAATGATGTAATCACCAAAGGAACAGCAAAAGAAGAAACAGAAGGAGGCTGTGCATCAATTTCTATTATTGCCCAAGCAGAATGTGAGTAGCAGGGCGGGCTGCGCTTCATTGAGAAAAAGGAATGTGTAAGGAGGGATGAGATTTCACTGCCTCGGCGCTCCTGGAGAGCTGAGACCACATCTATTTGTAATCCCGAGGGGTGGAGCTGATGACACATCCCAGACTCTATTTAGGAGGCTCATGAAATCTCCCAATAATGTGGCAGCATCCACTGAATAAAGCATAAATAACAGACCAGCATGAAGCCTGTGCACCTCCACCAGATCTGTGTCCTGTGGGTCACCTGTTCTTGGCTGACTTCTGAAAGGTGTTTAACAGAGGATAAAGAGGAGGAAGCCCAAGTAAAGCTGTCAGCTGGGAAAGAGCTGGGGCATCAGGAGATGGCTGGGAAGCCTCCTAATTGTGGGGGAGGAAGAATGTGGTGTGGGTGGTGTGACATGACTGTGCAGTGATTGTCTGGGTCACTCATTTAGCACAGTGGCAGAGCTGTTTAAGTCCAGTTGTTGCTAGGAGAGACTCTGCCAGGTCTAAGACAAGCAATGATCCTGTTTTCTTTCATGCAGGTGAGAACAGTCAGGAGTTCAGCCCCACTTTATCAGAGAGATCCTTTATTGCCCACAGTAAACGTTTCAGGTGAGAGACCTCTTAACACAAAACCCCTCTTCACTGTTGTGTCTGCTGACTTGTGCTTGTTCCAAATCACCCTGGCTCTCTGCACTTAAAATATTTTTCCAAAAGCACTCTTGTTGGAATTAGCTCTTCAGTCTCAGGCCTGGTAAGAATGTGTCTTTCCCAGAACATTTTCATGTTAGGAAAAAATACAAGTTTAGGCACAAATCACTTGAAACACCTTGCATTGTCTTATTGTCAAAGCCTGCAGATTTACTGCCCTTGTAGCCTTCTGCCTCTGTTTCTGGATGGTCAGATTTGTTTTGAAATGGCTGATTTTTTTAAAGTTCATAGGCTTGAAGTAGAAGGATCCAAGCAGAAATTTTCAGTCTTTTTTAACTGAACTGTGCTAATGCTTTTGAAACTGATACACCATCTGCTGAAAAGCTGTGTGAAACCTGGGCTGCTGCTAGAAGGAGTCCTCAGAAAAGGGAACAGCTTCATTTCTGGGAAGGTTAAAAGGGGATAAAAGAACCTTTGCTTAATGACAGCATCAGCAACAGAAATTGTGAACACAGAGCAGCTGAAAGTGGTAAAAGGGACAGTGACACAAGTGGAGGCCTGGGAATTGCTTTTCTGGAGTCACCTGGGAGTGAGCTGCTTGTTCTTCATGAAGAATATCTTCCTGTTGGGGCACATCCTGGAGCTTTCTCAAGCCCTGGAGCCCTGTCAGGCAGCCCCAGCACCCTGAAGTGGGGGACTGGGGTGCAGAATTAGGTGCTGCCTGTTTGCTGGTGGCTTTCAGACACCTTGTGGGGTGTGTGGTTTGACACTGCCCAGTGGCTTTATGATGTTGTCCCATGAACCATCTGCAGAAGTGCAAAGTGACCCATTTCTGAGGGGTTTTATGTGGATTCTGGGGTTTTCTGGGATGCACACCAGCTGTGTGTTCAAGCTCAAGACACTGTGCTCGTGCTATCAGCCAGAACTCTACTTATGGCATCTTTTGGCACTAAAACTTCAGGAAAAGATGGAGAGAGCAGTGCTGGCTGTGCCCTGCATCACTGGTCAGGAAAGGCAGAGGAAAGTATCTGAGCTGTTCTGAGTCAATGGAACAACTGCTTCATTTGAAGATCAAAAATCCTGTTTTCTCTGAGAGCTTGATTTAAAAAAGCTAACTGCTATGATTGGTGTTGAATCATAGAATCACAGAATGGTTTGGGTTGAAAGGAACCTTAGAGCCCATCTCTTTCTGACCCTGAGTAACTGCAGGCAAATATCCCTCTTGAGAGTTCATCTCTTTGTGCAGACCCCAGCTGGAGGGTTGTGTATATCTGTGCATTCCTAGAAATCATGTTGCAGTATTGAGCTTTACCAGCCAGCACATTTTGGCTTTTTGAAGCTGTTTTATTCAAGTGCACTTAGTCATCCACATATTTTCTCTGTGCAAAGCTCTTTTCCTTCAAAGTAGAGCAGACATTGGTATTATGAACACATTTATTAATTTTAATAATTTTCTAAGATAGACTGCACTTATACATCATCTCTGTGTTCACTAGAAATCAACCACAAACTGTCTCAGAGCAGCCTGGAGACATGCAGTGCTTTTCCCTCTACTTTGCTATGTTAAAAAAAGAGACAGACAAGAAAGCTGGAGAGGGAGGAGCTGGAGTGCCAGGACAAGGGGGAATGGCTTTGCACTGCCAGAGGGCAGGGTTAGCTGGGGTATTGGGAAGGAATTCCTCCCTGTGAGGTTGGGAAGGCACAGGGTGCCCAGAGCAGCTGTGGCTGCCCCTGGATCCCTGGCAGTGTCCAAGGCCAGGCTGGACAGGGGTTGGAGCAGCCTGGGACAGTGGGAGGTGTCCCTGCCATGGCAGGGGTGGCACTGGATGGGCTTTGAGTTCCCTTCCCACCCAAACATTGTGTGACTGTGTGTTCTGGTCTCGTTGTTCTTCCAGAATTTGTAAACTCTGGGACACTTTAATGTTTTGCTTCCCCCACCTCCCACCATTCCTTTTATACAGTGCCAGAGGTGCTGCTGTGCCTGGACCTTGAACTCACCCCTGTTAGAAGGCAAGAAGTTGTGTTTTAGTTCTCTGTTTGACTCTCTGGAGGCAGAGTTGCTGGTTCTCTTTCTGTGGGTCAGAGGTGTCACCTGAGCTGTGCTTCCCCTGCCCCATCTCAGAGCCCTGCTGTGTTCTGCTTCCCAGCAGCCGCTCGGACAGCCTCGACCAGATCCCCAACAATGTGGCCCACGCCACGGAGGGGAGGATGGCACCCACCTGGAGAGGGAGGCACCGGGGCAGGGCCAAGAAGAAACGGCACAAGAAAAGGTCCAAGCTGAAAGGACAACCCGTGGCTGCTGGCAGGAGAAGTCCAAGAACTCCAGAACAGGAGAGCTGCACCCCGATTCCCGTCCAGGTGAGAACCCTCAACCTTCCTTTTGTACTGTCCCTGCAAACTCCTGTAACAGCTCTTGGGTGAATTTTGGGTGTCTTTACTGAGGTTCCTGCTCAGCTGTTTGGTTTTGTTTTCTAGGAGGATGAATCACACCAAAGTGCTCTTTACAGAAACAGTTTTTGGGTTCCTGAATTTAACAAGGACTTGGGCTATGATGCACTGTGTTTTGAGAAGCCTGACAGAGTTCTGTCCACGGGCAAACTCCATTCCCCAAGGAGCCAATACAAACCTGAACTGTACAAGCTGATCAGCCCTATTCAGTGCCTTAATCATGTCTGGAAACAGAGGGACACTGTTCCCCAGCCTGAGACTCTCCATCCTTTTCCCTACAACATCCTCCCCCCCCATTTCCCACACATGGACAATCCTCTCCATGCCATGAAGCGGAGTGCTCTGGACACACACTTCCATGGTGACCTCAGCTATCAAGACACTCGCTTATCTGGCCTAAACTTAAAATATAATTTCACCAAATGCATCAACCAGTCCGTGCAAACCAGTTCAGACAAGCTTTCTGTGGAAGAGTATTTGGTAGATGCCTTGAAGGGGAGCGTAAGTTTTGGTGAACCACAAAATTTAGCCAGCCTGGCCAAGACGTGGAGAGGAGGTGGGCTGGAGTCCAAGGAACAGTTCCATGAAGGCAGTGAAAATGAAGGCGTGCTGCTGAACGAGGTGACCTGAGCCACGCTCTGGGGTGGGGGAGGCAGAGTTTCTCTTGGGCTTTGGGAGAGGGATTATCTGCATCCATGTGCTTGCTTCCCTCACTGCAATTTCTGAATGGTTCTGGGTCTGGTTGGAGCTGCCAGATAATGATGCAGAGCTGTTTTCTGCAGGAATTAAAGGCCTGTCTGTCTCAGGCTGCTGGCTCCTGTGCTCAGTCACCAGGCACACAGGCCTGTCTCTGAGCAGTGGTTCTGTGCTTAGTCTTCAACCATGTCCTCTGTTTGCTGGGGAAGAGCCCAATCTCTTCAGCCAGCCTGCAACATTTATTGGCTCTGGATGAGCTGGACTGTGACAGAAACCAGGGCTGGGTGGAAGGGGAGGTGCCAGTCTGTGCCTCTGCTGGGACCAGCAGCTCCTGCAGCACCCCTTGCCAAGCACAGGGCCTGGGCACAGAAATGTATTCAAATCCCAGAGACGTGATTCACTTTTTCCGAATTCAGTTCTCTCTCAACACCTTAAAGTCCTCCTGGAAGACTTCTCTGGGGTCGGTGTGACCCTGTCAGTGTTGTCTGTGGAGTTCAGGGTGTCCCTTACCTGCCTGGATGTGTTCACACAGACACCTAAGGCACAGTCTCCATCTACTGACTGCAGAAAAGCTTTAACACAGTGACTGCACTTGGTCACGGGAATCTTGGTTTGTTGTAGGATTTAGCTTTGCAGTTATGTCCTGCATGAGAGGGAGGGAGCACAGAGCTCCAAAGCCATCCAAATCCTGGTGACTTTTCTTCCCATCAGTGGGGTGCACTCGATTAGATCCAACAGAGCCCACAGAAACCAAGCAGGTTGATCCTGTATCGTTTCATCTCAAGCATGTGACAGAAGGAATCTTGCACCAGGATTTCTAGAGAGGTGCTGTGGTATCTGTGATGCTTCTGAGAATGTTGATCACTGTCTGTGCAGCTCAACATTTCAGTGTCTCTTTCCTTGCTTCATCTTGTTTTCTGTTTGAACTTGCAGAAGCTGAAGCCGGTGGATTACGAGTACCGAGAAGAGGTTCACTGGACCAAGTGCCATGGTTCCCTGGGCATTGGCTCTTTTGGGGAAGTGTACAAGATAGAGGACAAGCAGACAGGGTTTCAGTGTGCTGCCAAAAAGGTAATTCTGTGTGATAGAAGGCAGGTCCTGGCACAAGAAAGCACATGGGGAGAAATCTCCTCCCAGGTCCCCCTTAGGACCTTGTTAGGGTGAAGTGCTGCCGTTGTGTCCAAGGAAAAGCTTCGAGGTGATGGCAGAGAGAGAAGCAGATGGAAGACCTGCACGTGCACAGGGGTCAAGCTCAGGAGCCAGAAATAAGTTCATTTGGCTTTAAAGTGTGCTGAAAAGGATCCTGGCTGCTGAGGCAAGAGCAGAGATTTCTGAATGATTGTGAGTGACTGCGGGGGAACAGCAGCCATGTGGGTTGGCTGTTATCTCACTATTCTTATCTCTCCTGTCTGGTGTAAATGGTTACATGGCAGGTATTTATTTCCCTGTTGAAAAAGGAATGAAGTAGGAAAAACCCAAGGCAGTCAGTAGGCTCTGAGAACAGAGCTTTCATCTCCTCAGTGTCACCTGCAGTGCTGGCACACTTTTAGGAGGTGATGCCACTCCAGATGCAGCAAAGGATGTGTGTTTTTCCAGAAGCTGGCACTGTCATCCATTGTACTTCAGGATATGCCATTGTCACACCATGTAGGAGTTGTGTGGAATATAACTTGGATCAGAGTATGGATTTGGAGGCTGCCATGGGGACCTCAGGGATGCAGACAGAGGGATAATGCAAGGAGATGAGGAAAATGTAAACTATTTAATTTGAACTTACACTTGAATGGTTTCATCACCTCTGTGAATTGATGTTTCTCACATCACTAGAAAACTTCAACAGGCATGTGGGAAGTGTTTGAGTACAAAAATATGTGCGAAAAGAACCGTAACTTGCATTTTTCAGTTTAAAGGGTCCAGTTTTCCCCATTTACACAGGGCCCAGCTTGCTGTGCTCCCTGTGGAAAGACGTAAGTGGCAGGATAAGCCAGTGTGTGTATTTATTTAACCATTTCACTTGTCACCTATAGAAACAAACATCTCTCAAGCATGTAGAAAATTAATTCCCATTCTGCATCCTCACAGTTCAGGTGTGAAATTTTGTGGTGACACAGCCAGCCTGTTTCCTGTCAGTGTGCAGCTATTTAAATGTATTATCCATGTGGCAGATCCACAGTCTTGGGAGAAATAACTGTTCCATGTGGGGTGTATTTTCAGGAAGGAAGATGGTTGTGCTGAAAAGGGAAACATGAAAGTAGGAGAAGCTGAAGTCTTTCAAAATGTCATTTCCCCCCTCTAGTTACTGAAGGATAAATGATGCTGCCTTTTATCAGAAATTCATCTTCTTAGATGACACTCTGAAAGCAGAGAGTTCTAACATGTAAATTGGACACTTCTCCATGTTCTATATGATTTTCCAGGAGTAACTGTCTCCAATTCCTCCTGCCTGCCTGTGTGAGGAGGGCACTGCCTCACCTTCTTGCACCACACTTGGTGCTGGAAGCACCTGCTCTCCAAATTCTTGAGATGAAAGAAAACCAGCTATAGCTGGATTGCTGACAGTGAAGAAACATGATGCATCTTTTTCCCACCAGAATCTTCATGACTCATGTTTTCCTTCTGGACTTCAGCAAATTCTTGTTTTATTTAGTTTGGCTGAACTTAGCAAATAAAGTTTTTCTTTAACCATTTTCAGGATGAACACCACCTAAAAAAGTGATCATGCAGATCACTGCTTGTGGACATATTTTGTATTCCCTCCTGCTTTGGGGGAGTTGAATTTTTGCCAAGTTTTGCACCATCCTCATTTTTTTCCCCCCTCTTTCATAAAAGCAGAATGTTCAATTGTCAGAATTATCTTTTTACCGAGACAGAAATTACCTTCCTCCTGAAGGGTACCAGTCCTCACCTGTAATCTGGAGTTACTTCAAGCTGGCATCTTTTGTGATAAATCTTCACTTTCCTTAGGCATGGAGGGTTTATCATCCTGGCTGTTCCCACTTCTTGCTGCACTCACTGAGTTCTGTTAAGGAAGGTCACAGAACCAAGTTTGGAAAACACCTCCAAGCCCATCAAGCCCACTTAACCCATCCTTGTGCCTCTGCTGTCATGCAGCCAGCAGAGAGGGACAGTTGTGTAAGGATCCATCCCAGGATGTGCTCAGTTGTGTCAGGATCCAACCCAGGACGTGCTCAGTTGTGCCAGGACGTGCTCAGTTGTGCCAGGATGTGCTCAGTTGTGCCAGGATCCATCCCAGGATGTGCTCAGTTGTGCCAGGATGTGCTCAGTTGTGCCAGGATCCATCCCAGGATGTGCTCAGTTGTGCCAGGATCCATCCTGGGTTGCAGGAGGTGCTCAGTTGTGCCAGGATCCATCCTGGGTTGCAGGAGGTGCTCAGTTGTGCCAGGATGTGCTCAGTTGTGTCAGGATCTGTGTTAGGATCC
>VZTJ01004866.1:40729-52052 GCA_013397795.1 Orthonyx spaldingii | reverse complement strand
TGCCAGGCTGTGCTCAGCTGTGCCAGGCTGTGCTCAGTTGTGCCAGGCTGTGCTCAGTGTGTCAGGACCCAGCCCAGGCCGAGCTCAGAGCCCGCTGTCCCCGCAGGTGCAGCTGGAACACTTCCGTGCCGAGGAGCTGACCACGTGCGCGGCCGTGACGAGCCCCAGCGTCGTCCCCCTGTACGGCGCCGTCAAGGAGGGCCCCTGGGTCACCATCTTCATGAAGCTGATGGAGGGTGAGGATGGGACAGCACCGTGGGAGCTCCTCGGTCACTGCCCAGTGCACTCTGACCTCCTCTTCTTCCTGCCCCCGTTTGAGTCCATCAGTCCCTCGCTGCATCCAGAACGTTCCTGGTGTGAATTCCCGCGTGGGTTGGGGTGGGGGTGTGTGATCCCTGCAATGGGTTTGCTGTGGGTGGAGTAATTCCCAGCCCTGCCTCACTGCAGTTCAAGGTGTCTCTTTTTCCCAGTACAACACACTGGGGCTGGTTTGTGCTGCCTGTGGATTTGCAGGGCACCACGTGGAGCAGGTTGCCCTGGAAAAGGGGACACTGTCTAAGCAAGCCCAGATAATTCCATTGCCTGGTATTCTTTTTCTGGCCAGAACCATGGAAAACAGACTGTGAAGGATGAGCTGGTGGTCAGTAACACCTAGAAATGCCTGTTCTGATCACTGAGCAGTTGCTTTTGCTCCAAAGCAATGCTGTTAAACTGACACTAAGCAAAAAACCTCATGGACAAGGCCTGTTTTTGTGGGCAGCAAAAACTCTGGGAATAAACAAAAGGAACAGAGCCATGTGTGCTGTCAGACCTGGAAAATCTCATTTTTTCAGTGGAAACAACCAGGAATGCTGATGGTACTGGGGAGAATTTCGAGATAACTAACATGGACTGCCTGGATTCCTTTCTAGGTGGCTCATTAGGGCAGCTCATTAAGCAGAGTGGCTGCCTGCCAGAGGACAGAGCCCTCAGCTACCTGGGCCAGGTGTTAGAGGGTCTGGAGTATCTTCACGCTCAAAACATTCTGCATGGAGATGTCAAAGGTAGGAAGGTGTTTGAAGTACCTTGTTCTTCCCTTTTTCATGGAAGAGGCAAACTGCTTGGAGATTAAATTGTGGGATTACTGAAATTATGGGATCTACTTCCTAGATTTTCAGACCTATGTTTGAAATTAGAGTTTCCCTTGGTTCTAGACTGCTGGGAATATCATATTTGTCACCTCTTCCTGTCACCCCGGGGGTCTGCCAGGCTGTTGGCCCAGGCTGCCCCACCCCTGGCTTACCAGAATCTCCAGGGCAGGTAATTGGTAGTTTATAAGCAGAGATAATTACAGCTCTGTACTTGCTTCAACCAGCAACACTCCACAGGAGAAATAAACCCTTTGGCCTTCAAAAAAAAGAGTAGTTCTGTGTGCTTTTGACTGTTTTTCCCACCTCCTGATGCAGAGGGGACTAATGGAACCCTTGTTGTTGGCAGCGGAGAACGTGCTGCTGTCGGACGACGGGAGCAGGGCCCTGCTGTGTGACTTTGGCCACTCTGCTCACCTGCACCCAGACGGGCTGGGGAAGTGCCTGGTCACAGGTGAGCCTTTGCTGCTGCTCTTCTGAAGAATTGCCCTTCTGACTCATTTTTTTCTTGTGAACATTTACATGTGGCTGATTTGTAAGCAACTGCATTTTCCAGGCTGAGCATTGCTCAGGGTGTCTCGTTTATTGGTATTACTGTGAGGCATCCCACTGACAGCCAAAATGACCCTAAGTTTGGGAGGTGATGGCCCTTGTCTCCCAGGCTAGAAGGGTTTTGGTAAGATTATGTCAACATGCTGCATTCAGTGTTTTGTCCCTGCAAGAAACCACACCGCAACTTTAAAATCCTACTCTGACTTGTCATGTAACCTCACTAAATAGTGGGAAAGAGTCCTGACCTCCACTAAAGCAAAGTTCCTTTTCTTTTTGATAATTAAATTTTACAGTGCTCCTTCATGCAGCTGTTGAAAGAGAAGGTACATTTTCTAATGTCAGGCTTGTGTTTTGCCTCCCAGATTTGCTTGAAAGAAAAATTTAATCCCTGTTCCGTGTGTAAGGGATGGGTCTGAGAGGGAACAGCTTCTAGGAGCACACAGTGCTGCTTTTTGGGTTAAAGTGGAGCCCCTCCACTATGGAGAAAGGCTGGGAGAGCTCAGATCGTTCAGCCTGGAGCAGAGAAGGCTCAGAGGAGACCTCAGAGCCCCTTCCAGTGCCTAAAGGGGCTTCAAGAGAGCTGGAGAGAGACTTGGGACAAGGGTCTGGAGGGACAGGACAAGAGGGAATGGCTTCTCACTGCCAGAGGCCAGGAATGGATGGGAGATTGGGAAGGAATTTTTCTCTGTGAGGGTGGAGAGGCCCTGGCACAGGGTGCCCAGAGAAGCTGTGGCTGCCCCTGGATCCCTGGCAGTGTCCAAGGCCAGGCTGGATGGGGCTTGGAGCAGTCTGGGATAGTGGAAGCCATGGCAGGAGTGGCACTGGATGGGCTTTCAGGTCCCTTCCAACCCAACCCACTCCATTCCATGAAGGCGACACATCTCTCCCTTTAGCTGCAGAGAGAGGGATTCTCTCTCAGGCCTCCCACCAGTGGCACTGGAGCAATTCCCTTGGCTGCAGGCAGTGAGTTTTCTCTTGGGTGGTTTCAGGGAACTACGTGCCTGGCACAGAGACCCACATGGCCCCGGAGGTGGTGATGGGGAAGCGCTGTGACTCCAAGGTGGACGTGTGGAGCAGCTGCTGCATGATGCTGCACATGCTCAACGGCTGCCACCCCTGGACCCAGTACTACAACCACCCCCTGTGCCTGAAGGTGAGTGACCCAGCCTCTGCAGGGCCAGCCAGGTGAGCTGCCACAGCTTGGTGTTGCTGCCCAGGGAGCACTGGCCTGGGGATGGGTGCCCAGCTGGGCATCCAACAGGGTGCCAGCCTTGCTTTGGGAGCTGAGCATTCCCTGTGCCTGCTCTGCCTGGGCTGTTCTCCTCTACCCTGCTCGTGCCTTGGGTATGACTTTTGAGCCATTCAGCTGTAATAAAGTTACTGTTCAGGTCTCACTTAATGCTCTCATTTCAGTTGGAAACGCTCTCGGGGTGGGAAGAACCTTCCTGAAATCAAATGAAGCCTCTCTGGTGTAACCTCTTTCACTTCCTGTTTGTTACACAGATCGCTAAAGAGCCGCCTCCTCTGAGGGAAATTCCACCTTCCTGCAACCCTCTCACTGCTGAGATTATTAAGCTGGGGCTGGAGAAGGAGCCTCTGCACAGGGCATCTGCATCTGAGCTCAAAACCAAGACCAGTGTGGCACTCGAGGAAGGTAGAAATGTCCTGATGTAACTGATGGAGCTAAACTTTCACATTCCCACTGGGAGAGTTGCTGGTTCTGTTCCTTTGGGAAGCACCAGTTGTTTTATTGTCCAGTATATCCTTTCACAGCATTCTTGCATGTTTTGGGTTGATGGCTTTTGCCACCCAAATAAACGATAATTTCCTGTGTGCTGTCACGTGCTCCTCTTCCTGCTCTGCTGAAGGAGGTGAGCTCTCTGTGGCTTTGTTCAGCTCCTGTGCCTGGGCTCCTGTCAGCTGAAGCATCAGTGCTGTGCAGCACAACTGCAAGCAGAGGTTCATTGCATCCTTAGCTGTAGCTCATACTTGTGGTTCAGTCTTGCCCCTGACACCATCACTAGTTCATTTCAGCTTAATCCTGCTGAGTGGTTTTGTAATATAGCAAGAATTTGTGGAGGTGATCTGGGTTTTTTTAATCTTTTGAAGAAGCTGGGCGTTTACAGCAAATGCACTTCAAAAACTCTTACAGCAAAGGAAAGCTTTTAGCTCTTTTATTGCTTTATTTGATAATGTCTGTGTGCTTGTTGTTTTTTGTAGTGGGAGGTGTGAGAAGCCCCTGGAGAGGTGAATACAGAGAGCCCAGACATTTATCTTTGAGCAAAGACAACAGTGCACAGACGTCCCTGTCCCCCACAGTCAGCCCAGTTTCTGAGACTGGTTCTGACCCAAAACTGTCAATCAAAGTCTCCTGTGCCAGCTCAGTCCTACCACCCCCATCTGTGCAAGCAGAGCAAGCAGAGGAGGCTGAGGGAACCCACTGGGATGAGGGAAAGGAGTTACCTGAGACCTGTGATCCCCCACCTCTCTCCTCAACCCCTCTGCCCCTGAAGAGCTGCAGCCACGTGGAAAGAGCCTCAACGATTTCGGAGCAAGAACTTCAGCAGCTGGAAATCGGTGAGCACTGGGCTGGGGGAGGAATTCAACTTTTTTTTTTGCTTGAGAGCAGGATGAAAATACAGCTGCTTTCTCTTGGCCTGTTGACAGTTATTTTTGGGTTTTCAGCTTGGATGTCATTTTGCTCATAGTTCCTTTCTCGTTACACAAATTGCTCAAACTTCCTTTAAATTACCAAAACTAATAGTTCTTAACCAATTAAATGTGCCACAAAGGTAGTGAACAGAATTTCCTTCCCCCTGAACAGGGGGGAACCTTCTGAGAGAGGTGCAGGAACCTCTTAGAAAAAGCCTGTTTCAGACTTGTGCTGATTTGCACTTTGTAAACAGTGTCAGAATTCCAACTTCATCTGGAATTTTAGGCTCAAACATCTTTTTTTTTTTTTTTTTTTAGAGGTAAGCCAGGATAATAATAGTAAGGGGATGGCAGATGTCAAGCAAAGCAGTGCACTTAAAATCAGCCTGCAACTGTTTTGTTCTGGGCATTGGAAAACGTACAGCCACCAGCCAAGGAATTTGGTTACCAACAGCAAGCCAGAGTTTGAAAACCAGCAGTAAATTCAGTATGGAAATCAGTGATTTGTCCAGTTCCATTGCCCCAGTATAATTCTATATATCACTTTTTTTTCTCTCACATTTTTTAGTCTTTTTGAGTGAATTGAAAGCTTCAGGTTAGGAAAAAAGTGGTTTGAATTCAGGTTTGAAGTCAGGAAACTGAGGAGTGAGGAATTTTAGGGGTTGCTGCTGTGCAGCTCCTTTCTCAAATGGCTTTGGGTCTCAGCAGCATTGTAAGAGCTGGTTATATGTGGGATACCTGGATATTATCAGGAATATTTGCAGTATTTGTGAGTACCTGTATCCAGATAAGGGAGTATAAGCATCCAGATATTGTGAGAGCTGAGTGCATGAGTTTCACCTTTCCCTGATAACGTGGATGGATCTAGAGTGACACCTCACAGGAGACATAATGGGCTAGAACTGGTAAATTTTGGGTGCTGTTTTGTGTGTTGTTGCACAGTCCATCTCCTCCTGGCTCAGTTTCCCTGTGTCACAGTGCTGGCTGTGGCCTCTGCATGGCAGAGGTGTGTGTTGAGTTTTGCTGGCACCAACGTGAATGTTCATTAAATATTGCTGAAGAAGCTTTGGGTATTCATTGCAGAGCTGTGATTAGAGCAGGGAGGCATGGAATGAAACACTGGAAATGTCTTCCATCTCTTCCTTTTGCTGCAGAACTGTTTCTGAACAGCCTTTCCCAGCCTTACTCTCTGGAAGAACAAGAGCAGATGCTTTCGTGCCTCAGCATCGACAGCCCCTTTGTGTCAGATGCCAGTGAGAAGGTGAGTGGGGATGGATGGGGGGCTGGCTGACCCCCTCTGGAAAACTGGGAGCTGTCACCAATGGAAATCTGGAGTTTCTCACCTTTGCTGCTGCTTTTTGACCCCCAGTTTGCTGGGGAACACCTTGGGAAGAAAGCTTTGCTCGTGCCCAGGGGGGTGCTGAGGGTTGTAGCTGTTCTTTGGTTCCCTGTCCAGCATGGATCTTTCCCTCCAGAGGCTCTCCAGTGCTGTGTCCTCACCAGGAGCTCCAAGTGTGTGGATGTGGAAAATCTCAGCAGCCTGAACCCTGTCTGTGCAGGAGAAGGGAGCTGGGGAAGCAGGGATGGAAGTGGGAGCTGCCCCAAGCTGCTGTGCAGGGTCTTCCTCCTGGCCATGGCCCCCAGTGGGAGGTTTAGGGAAAGACCAGGAGAATAGCACAGGAAAAGAGACCCAGATCTTGGATATTCATTCCCAGCCTCTGGATCTATTCTCCATGAATCTATTTTAACCCATTGATACTAATGAATACATAGTCCTAGTTATTTAAATACCAATTTCAGTTGAATTGGTTTGCTCTCTCTGGTGTTCCTAAGGTAGGGAATACCAGTGAGGAACACTGAACAAGCCTTGTTGGACCAGGGAAGGACAAAAGCCCTTCAATCACAGTTCTCAAAGACGTTAAGTCCCAAATTGTGCAGCCTGGCATCTGCAGGAGTCAGTTCTGATTGGGAGCAGCTTTGTGTCCTATTTTTGTTTCTCTTCTCAGTCTTCCAGTGCTTTTTGAGGAGGTCTGAGGGAGTTCTGCACAGCTCAGCTGTTGACACACACTGTGTGGGGTGTGACTGCTTGGTTTTCCCCACTAATACCTACCCCATACATTTAGCTTGACTTTTGACTGGCACAGACCTCTGTGCTGATGTTGTCAGATTGACCAGGACAGTGCAGCAGCACAGGGTCTATAGTTGGGTTTGTACAGTTAATTGTTTTTCCCTTTGTGTTTCTAATGTCAATAAGTGACAAATATTTTAATTGATGCTTAATTCTCCTGCCAATCAGTACAACCTCTCTTTTCCCACTCAACTTTTCAGCTCATTATTGATTTAACTACTGAGAACATCTGATAATGTCTGCACTGCCATCCATTCCCTTTCCCAGAAATGTTGGTTAACTGAATCCCTCTGGTTTTCCACCTCTTTCCTCCTGACCTTCTTTTAACGCTCATCTCCTGCCAGCTCATTTCCTTTCAGAGCCTTAGACAAACTTGTGCTTGCTCCTGCAGAACTCCATGAAGGCTTCTCAGAGCCTGAGGGACACCATGAGCTCTGGGATCCACTCCTGGAACAGCCAGGCAGACGGGCAGAGCTGCAGCTGGAACAACCTGCTGAGCCGCAGCCGGCACACGGACACCCCCAGCTACTTCAACGGTGGGGCTGCGTTTCCACACTTGGCACAAATGGCCAGGAGTCATTTTCTCACTCTCTAGAGGGCCTGGGGATGGAGTTTTTGAGCTCCTTTTATCCTTCAGTTGCTGTGTCAGCACAGACTCCCCTAAAGATGGGTGGTGAGGAGGCCCAGTCTGCCCCAGTCACAGAGGGGTGGAAGGCACTGGGTGTGTACAGTGAAACCCAGGGAAGTTCCTGAACACACAGAGCCTGGGTGCCCTGCCTCATGCAACTTCCATGATATTTTATAATCACAAACATCTACCCAGAAATTCTGAGGACATATTGTGCAAATTAATCCATCACTTCAGCTGCTTTCTTGCTAAATCCAGCTCTGCTCTGTGAGTCATTGCTGTCTGCAGCAAGCTCCATGCTCAGCACAAGACTTACAAAAATTAAATCCTTAATGACAAAAATGAGTTTTTCTCCATGTGTGTGCCTTGTCAGTCAGTTTTGCTGTGAACTCTGAGGTCCTTGTTGCTCAGCAGAAGTTAAAGAATTTCTTGTGCATTCCAGGAGTGAAAATCCAGATCCAGTTGCTGAGTGGAGAAAATTTGCACATCAGAGACTTCCACAGGACAAAGGTGGGAGATATTGCCACGGGGATAAGCAGCCAGGTGAGACACAGACTGGAGTTCAGAGCATCATCTGAGGAACAATTCCTTCCCTACTGCAGCCTCATAACCCCTGAATGCCAGGGAGACCCCAGAGTCATTCATGGCTCCTTAGGACACTTTCAGAAGCAGAACGTCAGTGCTGCTGTTGTGAGTGTGGTCCCAGAGAATGTTTTCTGAATCACAGAATCATTAAGGTTGGAAAAGACCTCCAGGATCATCAAATCCAACATTAGACCAAATCCCACCAGGCCCACTAAACCTTATTTCCAAGTGCCACATCTACTCATTCTTTGAACCTTCTCAGGGCTGGTGTTTCCACCACTGCCCTGGGCAGTCTGTTCCAATCCTTGTCCACTCTTGCAGTGAAGAAATTTTCCCTAATATCCAGCTTCAATTTGGCATCAAACCTGAATTGTAAGCCAGTGCCAATTGTCAAGAGTGATCACAGAGATCTATATCTTAGAAAGCATCTGTGCTGCAGCTTAAAAAATGCTTCTCCTCAATTAGAAACTCTTCCCCCTCTCCCTAAAGAATCACTATCTGGCTTTTTCCTCATGAACAGTAGCATCAGCTCAGGGAAGTGAGCTGTGTTTGGCTGGGGTGCTTCCAGCTTGTTCTGTTGGAGATGTTGGCACACTCCTGTGAACCTCACTGTGGGCTGCTCTGGCTGTTCCTGAAAGAAACTCCAGAGTGTCTGTGGGGCTGTGACTCATCTGAGTGTAAATTAGGATCGTCTCTAAAAGATGTTTCACCAGTCCAGAAAATGTTCCAGCGGTGTTGGTTCTCTCTGAGCTTTGTTCTTGTGGACATCACAAAGCAAAATACCTGGAGAGGAGCTCGTGTGCCCAAACATGGGCAGCTCAGGACCCCCCAGCCATGGCCCAGAGCTCGGGGAGGCACTTTGGCAGCAGGGTGGGTGCTGCCCAGTCCCGTTCCGAGGTATTTCCTTACGAGAGGAGCTCAGGATGTTCCTGCCGAGCACGAGCCCCTCCCTGGGAGCTGCCCTTGTGTTGGGATCTGGGTGTGATGGGGGAACGTGATGCTCTGGAGGAGACTGGAAGCGCCACTGAGCTCTGTGTGTGTTCTGCCCACAGATCCCCGTGCCTGCCTTCAGCCTGGTGACCAAGGAGGGGCAGCCTGTGCGCTATGACATGGAGGTGCCCGACTCTGGCATCGAGCTGCAGTGCACCCTGGCCCCCGACTGCAGCCTCAGCTGGGCCTGGCGCGTCAAGCACGGCCAGCTGGAGAACAGGCCCTGAGGCCCTGCCTGCTCTGGAGGTTTGCACCTTGTGGAAAGAAGGAATTGCAAAAGCTTCTGACCTCCCCTGCCGTGGAGCACCAAGTGCAGTGGCTGCTGTGTGTGCTGCAGCAGGATCACGGCTCACTGCCTTCGGGCCTCACTTCTGTTGGCTCTGAGCTACTTCCAAGACATGTCCTGAGCTTAGACATTCCCCAGGACAACGGGAATGACTTGTTTTGGGTGTGTTAGAGCTTGAGAATGGCAGGTGGAAGCTCCTTGCTTTTCAGAGGAAGGCGGTTGTGCTTTTCAGGAGAGCAGGGGCTTGGTTGGGTGAGAACTCTTGCTCTTGCTCCGAGGTGAGGTCGGTCGTGGCTGGGCTTGCCCAGAGGAGGAGGTTGGGTGCCCTCAGTGCAGCTGGGGTTGGTTGTGCCAAGGGGAGCTGGCTGACTTCCAGCTGGAGGAAAAAACATTTCTGTAGGCTCTGGGGAGCATCATCTCCACCTCAAGCCTGTTGCATGGGGAGAATCGACAGCAGCCACTCGCTGGTTCTTGGTTTCACCTCCCACCCTTCCCCGCAGTCGCTTCCTTCTTGAATCAGAAAAGAACTTTCTTCCCAGAAAGAGCTTTGCTTGCAGCTCCCACCTGCAGGTCTCAGGGGAGCTGGTGCTCTCTCTGGTGTCCCTGCAGGCAGGGCAGGAGGAGGGTACAGAATTCCTTGGTGGGAGGGTGGAGGGGTTGTCCCTCCATCCTGTTCCCACCTCTGATGTGGGACTTCACTGTCCCATCCTTGCAGGGGGCAGGGACAGCAGCTCTGTCAGCTGTGACAGGGCTGAGTTTTGTTGCAGAGTTTATAAAAATCTCCCAGCTCCCAATCCAGCCCAGTGCCCCAGTTCTGTGAGCTCAGCCTGGCCTCATGAGGCTTCCCACTCCTCCCCTCACTTCACACTGGGTTCACTGAGTGGGATGGGCAGCTGAGCCCAGAATGCCTTAAGCTTTGAACTGGTTTTTAACTGATTTGTGAATGTTTGGAACAGACTGAAACCTCACAGGTCAGGTTTGGGTGGGCAGGTCCCAAGGGAGGTGTGAGCTCTGAGTGTGCCTGTTCAGGGCTGCTCCAAGTCCTGGCACACCTGGGAATCCCAGTCCCTCCCCTGGCTCTCCCAGAGCTCTGTGACTGCCTCTGAGCAGGGGCTCTGCATCCAGCCTGGGCACAGAAACAGCTCCCAAAAGCCAGGGTGGGCTCTGCCAGGTCCGTGCTGCTCTGGGAGACACAACGGGGCAGGAATGCTGGCAGTCTTCCCAAGGGAAGTTCCCTTAGAAAAGAGCTGGGAAAAGTTGAGCTCTGGGCCTTTGGTCTCCCAGAACGTGGGCTGGTTTTGCTCCACCAGCCAGTGACATCCCTGATCAGAAAACTCGAGTTGTGATGTAATCAAAAAGTGGAATTCACGAAGGAAAATGAAACCTGTCACCACTCTGGGTATAGTTTTTATAGCACTTTTTGTTCTAAAGCACTTAATACATGGTCCAAAATAGGCACCTAATTTTATCTGCAATGCCACATTCAGAGTCTTTTTAGTAAATAATGAACACATTATGCACACGTCTTCCAGGAGGGAGCGGGGAAGGGGGTAGGTTGGCTCAATTTCGTTTTTCAGTTGCCATAAACTACTAAGAGTTTAAGCTCTGGAGCAGGAGGGCTCAAAGTGCCTCTTCCAGGGCTCCCAGGAGCTCCCAAGCACACGTTCAGTGCACGTCTGGCTCCCTTCCTGAGCTTCCTCTGAGGGGGCCGGAGGAAAACTGTTGTTGTTTCTGTGGGTCTGTGGTGATGTGTCAATCCCAAAGCACTGTGGGTTCCATCCCAAAGGCTGCACCTTGTGCCTCTGTTGCCTGGGGATGTCCCAATGTCCAGGGATCCAGTTCCACACCTTGGCACTGGGATTGAGCCCTGGAGCAGCAGGACTGTCTGCAGGACTCCTGGGCTCTGCATCTGCAGCATTAACCTCAACTCAGGCCACCTGCACAAGGGCAGGGAAGCCTCCCGGGCCTGGGGTGTTCTTGCAGGGTCCATGGAGGTGTCTGTGCTGTCCGTGTCCATGGAGGTGTCCGTGTTCCCATGCCCATGGAGGTGTCTGTGTTCCCCTGTCCATGGAGGTGTCCGTGTTCCCCAGCCCATGGAGGTGTCCGTGTTCCCCAGCCCATGGAGGTGTCCATGTTTCCATGTCCATGTTCCCATGTCCATGGAGGTGTCTGTGTTCCCCTGTCCGTGGAGGTGTCCGTGTTTCCATGTTCATGGAGGTGTCTGTGTTCCCCAGCCCATGGAGGTGTCTGTGTTCCCCAGCCCATGGAGGTGTCCGTGTTCCCATGTCCATGTTCCCATGTCCATGGAGGTGTCTGTGTTCCCATGTCCATGGAGGTGTCCGTGTTCCCCAGCCCATGGAGGTGTCTGTGTTCCC
>VZTJ01004866.1:8646-20505 GCA_013397795.1 Orthonyx spaldingii | reverse complement strand
TTATTTTATTACATTTTATTTAACTGTTTTATTTCACTCTTATTTCATTCTATTATTTATTTTATTTTAAATTGGTAATTAATTAATTAATTTTTAGGCTTTTTTTTCTTTTCTTTTACCTTACAATAATTTATTTTTATTTTATATAACTTATTTTTGTTTAATTTTATCTTTCAATTATATTTAATTTATTTGTTATTTTATTTACTCCTTGATTTCTTAGTATTTCTTATTTTATTTTAACTGATTTTCCTTAAATTTTTTACCTTATTCAGTTTATTTATTTATTTATTTATTTATTCACTTTTGCACAGATCACGCCTGGTGAGGTTCAGTGAGAGACACTGAGATTTGGTGAGAGTTGGTGAGATTCACCAAAATTTGGTGAGATTCAGTGAAATTTAGTGTTATTCAGAGACATTTGGTGAGATTCGGTGAGATTCATCAAAATTTGGTGAGATTTGGTAAAATTTAGTGCTATTTAGTGAGATTCAGTGAGATTTGGTGAAATTTAGTGAGATTTGGTGAGATTCACCAAAATTCGGTGAGGTTTGGTGAAATGTAGTGCTATTCTGTGAGATTCAGTGAGATTCACCAAGACCGGGTGAGACTGCGTGAGATCCGCTGAGTTTTGGTGAAATTTGCTGCAACCTGAGGTTGGAGGAGAGCTGTGCCGAGGGATGGGGATGGACCCGGGGGGATCCCGTGGCCTGAGCCCCCCGTCCGGCCCGGCAGGAGCTGCCGGTGTCACCCACGGCGCCGCAGGGACCGGGGGAACGCGCCCGGCCTGTTCTGCCAACCTCCCCCGCCTCTGCAAACCCCAAACCCCGGGCGGGGGACACGCCAGGACAGCCGGCTCCGACTCCCTCAGCTCCCTTGGAGCCACGTCGTGTCCATCCCGTGGTCCCTGCGGATCTGGGAGCCGGGAGAGGACTCACAGAGCACCAGCATTGGGGTCACCCATATCTGGGGTTGTTCTGCTATTCCAGGTCTCGGTTTCGCAGTCGAAACCTCTTTCGTTCAATATTTCAGCTTCTCATTAAATATTTTCCATTTCATTTCCCGATCCAGGTTTTTAAGGGAAGGCACTGCAGTCCTCTGTGGGGACAGGGACAGCCAACCTGAGGTTCCAGAGGTGTGTCCAGGGGGGAATATTGTCCCCCAATAGGACCAGGGCTTCCATCCCCACAGTGGGGACGGGCTCTGCTGTGGGACAGGGGGGACTGTGGGGACTCCAGGCTCTGGGACCTCCATGAGCATCTTGCTGCATGCCGGGATCGTGGGATCCTGGAATGGTTTGGAATGGGCCTCAAACAGCTTCCAGTCCCACCCCTGCCAGGGCAGGGACACCTCCCAGCAGAGCAGGGTGCTCCAAGCCCCGTCCTTGGGCACTCCCAGGGATGGGGCAGCCGCTTTGGGATGAAACCCGAGAGCTGTCAGAGCACCCAGGCAGTACCTGGGCTGGGAAGGGGTGCGAGGTGCTGACCCCAAGGGCAGCTGGGGCTGTGCAGCCCCGGCAGAAGCAGGGCCAGGCCAACAGTTCCATCTCCTGGGCACGCCGGGTGTGACACGGGGCCGGCAGGGACAGCGCCCTGTGCAGGGCGAGGTGTTCAGGAGGGGTTTTGGTTCTGCTGATTCCCGTGGGCAGAGCTGGACACAGGAGGCCAGGCTGGGTTTGGGGTGCTGGAGGTGTTTGGGGCAGCTGGGACACGGCAGTCCCTGCACCAGGGGCACCGGGAGGAGGAGCTGGGGGAGCATCCTGCCCACCCCTCACCCCACCCCAGGCACTGGGGTGTCTCTGCAGAGGGGAGACCACCCAGCCCACCCGTGCGTGGCTTCATTGCTCTCATCTGCCCTTCTCCCGAGGGCTGCACCTTGGGGTGATGCTTTGGAGCTCCTGTGACCTCAAAGAGCCTCCTGAGCCCTCAGGAGCTGGCTGGGACTTTTGGGAAGTGGGGACACCCACAGGGGTGTCCTCTTCACCTGGGGAGCTGTGCTGGGGGCGAGTGCATTCAGCTCAGGTGTTCCTGATGTCCCCTCAGCACACGCAGCTTCTCCCTCCACCGAGCCACCCTCACGTCTGGCCTGTCCCTGTGGACCAGGATTTGATCCCTTGGCACTGCCCTGTCCTCACATCTTTTCTCCTTTCACCCCTTTCCTGGTGCTTGGTGCACGAGGGTGTTCACCTGACAACTCCAATTGTCCCAGGGCTGGTCACTTCCTGGGATAAAAGTCCTTAAAAAACCACCCTAGAAATGACACATTCAAATATTCACCTTCAGTATGTGCCCAGGGCTACATTTTTTACATCAATGGTGATTTCAGACACTTAAGTTTGTTTTCTTAATTAATTTCAATTCCCTGGGAAACACTCAAGCAGAAATGGATTTTTTTCCCTGAATTTGCAGGTCCACAAAAAAAATCCTATTTCTTGATGTTAGAGCTACCCAGGCAATATTCCCCCACCCAAACAAGCATTCCCAGATTTAGATTGTGCAGCCTGAGGTTATCTGATCCTCTGGGACTGAAGGATAAAGCGCCAGAAACTTGAGGGTACTTGGACAGCTGACCCCACCTCAAAGAGCTGGACTTGGGGGCACCTGAAATACCTGAGACAAGGTGGGAACCACTTCTCAGGATTCCCCAGGGGACATCACTCATCCTTTCTGCCTCCATGGAGGATCCCTGAGGATTTGCGGGCACCCTCTGGGCTTGTGTGGCTGAAGTGAAGGTCAGCCCAAGAGCCTGTCATGATGGAAGGACGAGATCTTAATTCCTTTGCCTCTGAGATCCTGAGATTAGAATTCTATTTTCAGAACTGCTGAATTTCTCAGTGGTTGTAATGAGTTCCAGGTACAATTCCACTCTCCACTCCTTCCTGAATTGCAGAGTTTAACGTGTGAAGCCATGGGAAGCAGTGGAAGGAGAAGGAACACGTCTTCTGTCAGGAAATAAGCTCCTTCTGTAGGTAAATCAGGTTTTTTACAGTACAAATGTAGGATTAGAGGGAAAAAGTTCATGCCTGGAGTCCTGGGACTTGGATTTTCAGGGCCACGAGGAGTTTGGAAAACAGAGGAAGATAAACATCGCTCCCAACCAGAAATATTTTGGTAATGTCACATGGTAAATAGCTCATCAAGGGATTGATTATACGCAACTTGGTGTTTGCTTCTCATCTGCAGCTTGAGCACATTCAGCTCAGCTCCCGAGGGATGGGTTTGGAATCTGTGTAACGAGGAAAACAAGGAATAGAGAGCAGGCAAAACCTGGGATGTGATGTGTGGGAAAGGGGTTCCTCAGCCTCCCTCTGTTGCTGCAGCTTGGGAGACGCTGTGGGGAGAACATGGAATATTTTTGTTTGTTTATTTGTTTCTAAGGAGTTTCTTCTCCAACTCGGAGCAGGGAATCCACGGCTCCTGCTGAGAACATGGGAGGAGAAGGAAGCAGGTGAGTTCTGTCAGGATGTCTCTCACAGCTGCTGGAGAGCCAGGGTTGGACCCTGCGAGGAATCACGGAACCATTCAGGTTGGAAAAGCCCTCTGAGATGGAGTCCAACCCTTCCCCAGCACTGCCAAGGCCACCCCTGACCCCTGTCCCCAAGTGCCACATCCACAGGGCTTTTAAAAACCTCCAGGGATGGAGACTCCACCACTGCCCAGGGCAGCTGTGCCAGGGCTGGACAACTTTACATGAAGGAATTTTCCCAATATCCAACCTAAACCTGCTCTGCCACAGCCTGAGGCCATTCCCCTTGTCCTGACCCTGTTCCCTGGGAGCAGAGCCCGACCCCCCCGGCTGCCCCCTCCTGTCAGGGAGTTGTGCAGAGCCAGAAGGGCCCCCCTGAGCCTCCTTTTCTCCAGGGAATGTTGGGGTTTTCCAAAAGGGCTCCCCACTCTCCAGCAGCAGGTCCATACACAAGTTCCTAAACAAAGTTCCTTCTTAAATTCCATCTTCCATTTCCAACAGGAGATAGGAGCACCCAGCCCCAGGCAGGACATGTGACAATCTGTCACCCCCCAGCGCTCTCCTGCTTCCCGTGGTCAGATGGACCCAGCAGCCGTGGACATCATTAACAGGAACAGGCTTTTGCCACAACAATTCCAGTCAGGCCTGGGTGCTGATAAAGCCCTGGCAGCTGGAGAGTCTGTCCCACAAGGAGGGGACAGGAGGTGGCACATCCCTCCCCTTCAGCCCAAGGGAACAGCAGGGAAGAGCCACAGTGTCCCCAGCCAAGGGGGCTGCTCTGCCGCCTCTGGAGGCTGCAGGATGCCAAATCCTGTCGTGGATCCTCCTGCTGTGACGGGCACCAGCTTCCAGAGGGTTCAGCAAGCTGTTCACACCGGATTTGTCATCACTGCTCCAGCAGCAGCTCTAAGGGTTGGTGTCCCTTTCATTTGGGGCTCCCAGGCAGAGCCCTTGGACACGTGCCCCCCCCCCGGAGTGGGTGGATTCAGTTCTGTTTAATAAAAATAAGAGTTTCCTCCTCCCCCTGCTCCAGGAAGAGGAGGAGGAAGGGTTGGAGCCGAGCACTGTTGGGCACAGCTGGACCCTGGCACCGGGCTGTCCCAACCAGGGCGCCTCCAGGAGCCCTCTGCCAGCAGCAGAGGCTGGGGGAGAGCAGCCCCGGCCCAGCTCCAGCAGCAGGAGGGTTTTCATGGAATCACGGAGTGGTTAATGCTGGAAGGAGCCTCTGGAGGGCACCTGGGCCACACCTGTGCTCCAGCAGGGTGCCTGGGACTGTGCCCAGACAGGTTTTTAATATCTGCAAGGATGGAGAGCACACAACCTCCTTGGGCAAGCTGTGCCAGAGCTCCAGCAGCAGCAAAAAAGTGTTTTCCTGAGGCTCAGATGGTGTTTCACGTGGTGCCCATGGGCTTTGGGCGCTGAAGAAGAGCCTGCTTCCATCCTCCCTTCAGGTGTAGTGATGAGATTCCTCTGAGCCTCCTCTCCCCTAAACAATCCCAGCTCTCCCAGACATTCCTTGTGGGTGAGGGACTCCAGTTTTCTCCTCATCCTTCACCAGAGTGTCCCCTGTGTGTCCCTGCCACTGCTGCAGTGAGGCCCCCAGCACACAGCACAGCCCTCCAGGGGTGGCCTCACTGAATTTGGGGCTGACCCGTCCCTCGCCCTGCAGTTCACGATCCCATTCACCACCTCTCACCAGGACACACTGATGCTTCGTGGTCACCCCAGTGCCCAGCAGGACCCCCCTCCCCATCTCTGGCCCAGCTGGGCAGCCCCCAGCACATCCTGGGGCTGTTCTTCCCCAGGGCTCCCAACACTGAGCTCTGCCCCTGAGGCCGAGGCTGCAGGGCTCACAGCAATTTCCAGCCCTGCTGGTACCAGAGCTGGCCCAGAAATGGAGACACCAGAGGCCTCAGGGCTCACCCTGCCTCCTGTGAGCTCAGGACATGATGCCACCCCCTTGATGAGCAGGGAATATTCTTCTGTGCCCAGGGCCAGCAGCACTCCTGGAGGGCACCAGGCTGGTGGCCCAGATGGGGCAGAGCCCGATCCCAGCTCCCAAAGGGTGGGCACAGCTTGAGCAGCTCCTTCCTGCCTCTCCCAGTGAATTTGGGGAAAAAGGAGCAGCACAGGGAGCACAGAGATCCTCAGTGCTTTATTGGTGGCAGGTGCCCAGCTTCCTTGCAGGGACAGCAGCACAGGGACACCTGGGGACCCCAGAGCTCACCCACGGGGGATCTGGGGCTGCCCCAGGCTGGCCAGGTCGCTGTGGGAGCTGCTGGAGGGGACTCCAAACCCTTCTCTGGGTGGTCCAGGACAGGGGTGACAGGGCCACGCTGTCACTGCCCTGGGGCTGCAGTGCTCCCACCATCCTCCTCCTCCTCCTCCTCCCGCTCTGTCAGCAGCTCCGAGGGGTCAGGATCTCGTTGGGGCAGCACCCTGGAGGGTTGTTCCTTCTCTGGGCTGCAGCCCAGGCCTGCAGGAGATGGGCAGAGGGAAGGGTGAGGAGCTGGCTGGCTCCAGCCTCCCTGCTGGAGGCACCCATGGGGCTCAGCTCTGGGTCCCAGAGATCTGGGCCAGAGTGGGATGAACCCGTCCCAGGGTGGATAAGAGACCACCCCACAGGGATGAGGATGGAGAGAACCTCAGGCCGTGGAACAGAAATGCCACTGTGAGGACAGGCCCAGGCGTTTAGTGGCACCCAGGCTGGAGCAAAAAGAGGGAGAAGCTGCCCAGGAGCACAAGGTGGAGATGGCAAAGCGGAGAGAATGGGGTGAGGGAAGGGGAGTGTTGGGAATGGTGCCTCAGGGGCCATCACCTTCCTCATCCTGAGCCTCTGACGCCTTCCCCTCCACGCTCTGGGACAGCAGGGTCAGCCTCTGGAGAGCCAGCAGGGCTTTCCCTGTTTTCTGGAGGGAGGACAATGAGCGCTGAGCCCTTCAGCCACCCCCAGCCCCGTGTCCCCCCCATCCCACCAGGTACCTGCCACTTCCGACGCGCCAGGAACCGCCTGATCCTCTCCTTGGACAGCACCTTGGAGCTGCTGGGCTGGGACTGCTGCAGCCAGGGGTGCAGCAGAGCCCCTGCGCTGGGCAGCCGCCGCCTGGGGCACATGGAGAGTGGGGGAAAGGTCACAGAGGGGCTGCTCCACCCTCAGACCCCCAGTTGGAGTGTCCCCTCCACCAAACAGGCAGAGCTGTCCCCTGCCCACCCCCTCAGCACCCCAAAACCCAGCCCAGCTCCAGCTGAGCACCCCACAGGCTCCCCCAGGCCCTACCGGGGGTCCTTCTGCAGCAGCTGGCTGATGAAGTCCTTGGCTTGCTGGGAGATCTCCGAGAAGGTCTCCTCCTCAAAGTCCCACTGGGCAGCTGTGACGTTGCTCAGCGTCTCCATGTCCGTGTCCCCCTGGAATGGGGACTCCCCGCTCAGCCTGGAGGGGTGACCCCAGGACATCAGTGACAGCTCAGCCCCTCCAGCCCGGCCTGCCCTGCCCAAGGGGGCACTCACAGGATGTAGCAGATGACACCAACACTCCACATGTCCGTGGAGAAGCTCACAGGCTCGAAGGCGACCACTTCTGGAGCCATGAACTCGGGGGTGCCGTGCAGCGCCTTCACGGGGGTGTCTGGAGCTGCAGAGAAGACGCAGGCGGCAATTGGGATCCAGCTGGGACAGAGGACACCCCAACACAGCCCCTGTGCCCAGGCGGAGCTGCCACCCTCCAAGGCCCACTGCAGGTCCTGGTGTCCCCCTCTGTGTGCCAGGCACCCAGAGAAGCAGGGGGTGTCCACCTCAGCAGCAGCACTGGGGGGAACCAGGCTTCCCCAGAGCATCGGGTGGCCGTCAGGAAGGGCCCTGGTTTGGTGTCCCAGGCAGGAGGACACCAAGCTCCTCGCTGGTGTCAGTGACAGTGACAGTCCCTGCCCTGGAGCCCCAGGAGCCCCTCCTTGCTCACCCAGCTTCCGTGCCAAGCCAAAGTCGATGATCTTGACCCGGTGGCTGCCAGGGCTGACGCAGACGATGTTCTCGGGTTTGAGGTCGAGGTGGACGATGGCCTGGCCGTGCATGAAGCGCAGCCCCTCCAGGATCTGCCGCACGTACTGGGCGCTGCTGGGCTCCGTGTGCTCGAAGTCGTCATCCACGATGCGCTCAAAGAGCTCCCCCCCTGCCACGCTGGGGACAACCAGGTGCTGGGGACCCTTTGGGGTCTTACCAGCCCCAAGGAGGGGAAGCCCCACCAGAGAACCCAGACTCAGCACTCGGGGAGGATCTCCCCACCCGTAACTCCAAAGGCTGCAGGTTCCCCATCCATCCCACAGCACAGGGACCCCTCCCCACCCTCAGGGCTGCCCCTGGCAGAGCCCAGCGCTGCCCACCACCCCCACACTCACTACTCCAGCACCATCACCAGCTCGGCGGGGCCCTGGAAGGCGTCGAGGCACTGCACGAGGCGTGGGTGGTGCAGGAGGTTCATCAGCTCCACCTCGGCGCGAGCCGCCTGCTTCTCCTTCGCTGTGCGCGTCCAGAAATATTTCCCAGCCCGGATTTTGCCGGTGGCCTTTTCCTGCAGCCTGTACACCGTCCCGAACTTCCCCCTGGGGCAGAGCGAGGAGAGGGATGGAGGAGCCACCACCACCCGCCTGCACCCCAGCAGGGCTGTGCAGGGACAGCTCTGGGCCATCCCCAGGCGGAGGGGACACGGGATCCTCACGTACTCCCCCAGCTTCTCCAGCTGCGTGTACACATCTGAAACCTTGTCCTGGCTGTTGATGACCACGTCACGGTGCTCAAAGGTCTCCTCAGCTCCTGGGGGATGGATTAAGGAGGGCCATGCAGGGATCTCCCATGCTGTGGGGACCAGGGGCCTGTCTTCCCCTCCAGTGCTGATTTCTGTGTCCCCCCTGCTCCATCTGGGAGCAACCACCCTCCCCACACAGAGTGGGTGGCACCTGGGGAGAACATGGGCACAGGAGCTCCTGCAAGTCAGATTTGGGATGAAAGGTGCCTTCAGGATCAAAAATCCAAGAGAAATGGGGCCAGGATGGGATGGAGACTGGTGCTGATAGGGGGGTAGATGGGGATCACACCAGTGCTGGGGTCACCTGTGCCTCCCCAGCAACAGCACGAGGGCCCTGCTGTACCTCCTGCCTGGGCCATGCTGGTGCCACCAGCTCCTCACACGGCGCTGGCACGGTCAGAATGTGTCCCCAGGCTCCTCACACGGCACTGGCACGGTCAGAATGTGTCCCCAGGCTCCTCACACGGCGCTGGCACGGTCAGGATGTGTTCCCAGGCTCCTCACACGGTGCTGGCACGGTCAGGATGTGTCCCCTGGCTCCTCACACAGCGCTGGCACGGTCAGAATGTGTCCCCTGGCTCCTCACACGGCGCTGGCACGGTCAGGATGTGTCCCCAGGCTCCTCACACGGCGCTGGCAAGGTCAGGATGTGTCCCCAGGCTCCGGCAGCCCTGAGCTGGGTCAGGGGTCGGCCGTGTCCTGCTCCAGCTGCTCCCTGTGGCTCTGCACCTTCTCCCTGCCACGGGAGACCACCGGCATCGCTCCAGCTGCACCCACACCCCCCATCCCCCCCGATGGACCCAAAGGGACCAAGCCAACTTTTAAAGCAAGGCCCCTTCTTGCATGGGGACAGCGCCTTCTCAGGAGCACCTCAGGCTCCAAGCCAATGTTTTTCCCATGCAGTGCCTTACATCAGCCAGGAAATCCCCCGGAAAATCGCACTTCTGGGGCAAAGGAGCCGTTTCCTTATACGTCCCCTCTGCACTCTGTCCCTGGAAAGGTTGGGAAGAGGGACAATGACATCCAAGGGTGCCAGGCAGCAGCACCCAACTCCCAACCCGAGAGCCACAGCACTGACCTGTCGCTGTCCAGTCCCTCCTGGGCCAGGCCACCTGCAGGTCCCTGACCTTTCGCAGTCACTGCAGAGCCACCGGGGAGCTGGGGAGGGAGGGAAGGGGTGATGCTGGAGGTTGAGGACCACCAGGACCACACATACGGGGATGTCTCAGGGTACAGCAGGACCATCCCTCCCACTCTGGGCTGGGAGCAGCCCTGGCTCTCCCGTCCCTTTCCAGCACGGCGCTTCCAGACCTGGGGGATAAACAACCCCCCTCACCCGCGGGCTGTCCCCAGATCACACCCCAGCACCCCCAAAGCCCCGTTTGGCACTGTGCAGGGCCACAGCTCTGCAACACGGAGGGCTCAGGCAGAGGAACCCCAGGGCGGGGAGGCTGCAGAGACCTGGCACAGCTCATTCCAGGACAGAGAGCCCGGACCGGCCCTGCCCTGCCCTGCTCTGCTCTGCTCTGCCCTCCCAGCCCCTGTCCAGAATCTGGGGCCTCTCAGGGGTTAAATCCACAGCCAACCCAGCCCCTGCCTCCGTCCCACCCATGGGTGTGTTCCTGCGGAGGGGCTGAGCACCCACAGCTGCCCCCCATCCCTGCCCCACCTGCAGCCAATATCCCAGCGGAGCCATCGCCCTCCCCAGCACAAGCCCTGGGCTCCGGCTTCCCGGGAGAGCTCGGCTCCGGCTCCAGGGAAGAGGGGGTGAAGGTGAATGGGGAATTGCAAAATTCCTCCGGGCCTCCAACCCAGGTGGTTTGGAGGAAAAATGTGTTTCCCAGCTTTTATCCCCCAAAAGCAGGAGCGTGCAGCCGCTCTGCCGCCCGGTGCTGCCGTTTGCTGAGATTTAAAATGGGAACAACACCGTGATTTCCTCCCGGAGCTGTCTCCCGACCCGGGGACCGGGGAGTGGCACCGCACAGGGACCCGAGACCCCCGGGGAGCCCGGTGTCACAGCAGCCGGAGCGGAGGGGGTGTCACCCGGGGTTACCTGCTGCCCGGGGCCGGGTCTCGGGCAGATTTGGGGCCGCGCCAGCGCCGCCAGACGCGTCCCAGAGCCGCTCCCAGGCCCGGCACAAAGTCCACGCTCTCCGGCAGGGACAGGGGACCAATGTCCCCAGGGCAGTGGCGGGGTCACCGCGACCTCGCCGTGCCTTTGTCACCGCGGCGGGGCAGAGCGGGGCCGGGGGTGCCGCGGGCAGGGTCCCCCCGCTCCCGGGGCTGTGCGGATGCTGCGGGCTCGGCCCCGCTGCGATATCGACTGCGGGGACAGGACAGGACAGGACACGGGGGTGGCCGGGCCGGGGACGGGCAGATGGAGCACTGCTCGATGCATCCCGCGGGGATGGACACCGGCACCGGCGGCCGCGGCTGCCGAGCCGCCCGGGCGCTCTCCGGGGCAGGATGAGGCACTCGGAGAGGCAGGAGACAGCCCAGGACTGTGAGGGATACTGGCAGCCGCTTGATGTCAGTGTTGGCCTGACGCTGGTGCCGGTGACAGCAGGAAAAAAGAGCAGAAAAAGGCCGGGAGAGGACAAAGATTTGGGATCTCGGGGTCTGTGCAGGGCTGGCAGTCCCTGCGGGATGTGCCGGGATCGAGCGCTGGGCTGAGGGGGCGAATCCCTCGGGAGCCGCGTTCCCTCCCGATGGAGCATCACATCCATGGGACATCAGCAGCAGGAAAAGCCGGGATCGACGGGCAGATCAATCCATGCTTCGGGGTTTTCTCGTTACCGACAGCCCTTCATTTCCCGGCCGCTGACCCGGCCCCGCCCCACACCTTTGCTTTCGATTTGGGAAAGTGACCCATCCGAAATGTCCAGCGGTGCCTTACCCACCACGGCCGCCCTCTCCTTGTGCCTTATAAAATTAATTAATTAATCTAATTAATTAATTAATCATTAGTAGTCGCACCCAGGCAGCCACGTGTTCCTGCTTTGGGAACCGAGTTATCCCCATCTGCCCGGGGGATCGTCTGGCACAGCCGGGATGGGATTTCCAGGAGGTTCCCCAATCCCAAACCCGCTCCTGCTGCCCACGGGGTCCCTCCAGAGCCCCCGGCTCACCCCGAGCCCACTTTGGGCTGAGCCAGGACCCTTTGTGCAGACTCCGCTTTTTTGTAGGTCCTACAATAAACGGTGACACCGCAGGGCTCAGACCTCGGTGCTGGGTGACAGCATGGGGGGACGGGGTCACGTCAGTGGGTTCTCAGTGTCCGTCTGTCCTTGATCCCCTGGTGCCTGAGGGAAGGGCTCGGTGACCTGGGGGACACAGTCCCTGTTCCCATCACCCAGGGGGGACACAATCCCTGCTCCCCATTTCCCTGGGAAGGGAGGCTCAGCACATGTGCCAGGTGTGTGTGGGGACACGGGGGACATGGAGGACACGGAGGACTTGGGAGGCACAGGGAACACAGGGGCACACGAAGGACATGAGGACACAGGGGACACCACGGACATGAGGACACAGGAGGGTACTCAGAGACCTTGGGGGGACCACGGGAACATGAAGGGGACAAAGGGAAGGCAGGGGAC
>VZTJ01004865.1:236583-278539 GCA_013397795.1 Orthonyx spaldingii | reverse complement strand
TGAGGTTTTGAGGGCTCTGTGAAGGCTGTGGGGTTTGAGGGCAGTTGGGGCTGTGAGGGCTGAGATGGGTCTGGGGACTCTGGGGGCTGTGAGGCCTTTTAGGGCTGTGAGGGCTGACATGGCTGTGGGGGCTGGAAGGACTGTTTGGATTTTAGGGAAAATGTCTTCACTTGAAAGGATGGTCATGCCTTGGGACAGGCTGCCCAGGGGAGTGGGGGACTCATCCTTCCTGGAAGTGTTCAAAAGCCCTGTGGATGTGACATTTGGGGACATGGGTTAGTGGTGAACACAGTTGTGCTGGGGGAATGGTTGGACTCGGTGGTCTCAGAGAGCTTTTCCACCCTTAATGATTTGATAATTCTATGACCCAGTGACTTTATTCCTCTTCCCCACTTCAGCTTTACAGAATGGAGGAAAATCCTGCAAAACACCTTTCCTCCCCCTCCAGTACCACATTTCACAGAGGCTGTGATGCAGCCCCAGCTGATGAGCCCTGGCACAGGGTGCCCAGAGGAGCTGTGGCTGCCCCTGGATCCCTGGCAGTGTCCAAGGCCAGGTTGGACATTGGGGCTTGGAGCAGCCTGGGACAGTGGGAGCTGTCCCTGCCCATGGCAGGGGTGGCACTGAGTGGGCTTCAAGGTCTGTTCCAATCCAAACGGGAAAGAATCTATGGTTTGACTTGCAGAGCAGGTGGGAAAATGAAAGCAGGTAAAAAACCACAGCGATGCTTTCCTGGCCGGGGCCACAAGAGGGACCCTCCTACAACTTTATAGTGGAAAAAGGATTTCAAGGGAGAGGGAGAACAGGAATAAATCAGTTCTACAGCTGAATGTGCAAAGGCCATTCTTTAAGTTTTTAATCTTTTAATCTGTGAAATTCATTAACAGATATCGGTTTNAGGGAGAGGGAGAAGAGGAACAAATCTACAGCTGAAAGTGCAAAGGCCATTTTAGGCTTTAAGTTTTTAATCTTTTAATCTGTGAAATTCATTAACAGATATCGGTTTGGTTTCATGTTCAACTGCTGCTCTAGCTCCTTTCAGCTCCTGATTTGATGCTCCAAATTGCTCATTGCAAATATCCTGTTGATTTTTATTAATGGATTTAAGAGGCTTGTTTGATCCACTTTAGATTAAAAATACAAGCAAAACCCCCTGGCCACTCATAGATTCTATGTTATATAACCCAGTCTGACCAGATTCCAGGGCTGGCAGGACCTGGCCAAGGCACAGGAGCCAGGTGTTGGTGGTGGAGGGTGCAGAGGGTCACAAGGCAGGTTGGGATTTGGGCAGCAGGGCAGGCAAAAGGGAAAACGACAGTGGTGCATGACCAGTACTGGCCAGCTTAAGGCACCCAGGAAGTCACATCTGCCTTAGAGTAATGCATTAAAAAATGGCCAGAAGAGGAACGAAAGCAGAATTTAAGGTTTTTATTGACATGGCCATATTTTTCCTGTGGTTTTCTGTACTTCCTACTAACACCTGGCTGCCTTGAAATCTCAATACAAACATCACTCTCTACCCCCAGATGTGGCACACACTGAAAACATTTGGAGCTCTCAGAAGAGTTTACGCTGAAAATTGAGAGTTAAAACACAAGCCCTGTTCCCTTTAACTCATAGGAAGTGAATATAAAAGGCACAATAACTCTCAGTTTCCAGGGAGTTAATATAATAGCTAATAAGTATCACCCTGAATTCCCTGTACAGTGCCTCTCTTTGCTAAAATGCAGAAAAAACCCTGAGTATCTCTAATTCAAACTCAGCTATTGTGGAACTTCATTTAGTGGGAGGCTGTGGGTTTGTGGTGAGAGTCACGACTGAAATGAAACTGAGAATGAGCTGCCAATTCCCACAAAAGTGGAGGTGACCTCGAAGTTCCTTTAAAAGCTTCTCCAAAGCAGAGACATTATCATTCTAATTAGGACTTCCTTTTAGTGGGGAGAAAATTTGTATTGCACTGCTGCCATAATTCTCATTATAAGTGAGCAAATAATTGTTCCTACTCGACACATTAAATTCCTATTATATCTTCAAAACATTATCTAAAAGCAAAAGTTAAAGGGTTTTTTTTTTCTGCTGGAGGCCAGTGCTTGAATTGTTCTGCTAGGAAAAGTGCAATAGTGATGGGCACATCACATCTCATGGCAGATGTACATATCAGAAAACAGACTGATCTTCACCTCCTTTAATGATCCTTTTTGAGATCCCAGCTATGTATGACAGCAGGAACAGAAAGAAATTTGCACCAGGGACAAAGGAATTATTTGGATTTCACAGATTCCCAGGATGGGTGAGGCTGAAGGGAGCCCAGCGGGCACCTGGTGGCACCTCCCTGCTCCAGCAGGGCCATCCCAGAGCACAGGGCACAGGATTGTGTGCACACAGCTCTGGAACAGCCCCAGCCAGGAGACCCCACAGGCTCTGTGCACAATCTGCTCAGGGCTGGGCACTGCCCAGGGCAGAAGTTGTGCCTCCTGTGCAGGGAATTGCTGGGCTCAGGCCCTGCCCGTTGCTCTGGTGCCATTGCTGGGCCCCGGAGCAGAGCCTGGGCCCTGCCCTGAGCCCTCCCTGCACACAGGGACACCCAGGGCTGAGGGCCCCTCTCAGCTGGGGCTCCTCTCGAGGCTGAGCAGCCCCAGCTCCCTCAGCCTTTCCTGGGCACCGAAATGCTCCAGGCCCTTCCTCAGCCCCGCAGCCTCCGCTGGCCCCGCTCCAGCAGCTCCCTGGCCCTGCTGTGCTGAGGATCCCGAGCTGGACACGGCACTCCAGAGGTGCCTCCCAGGCTGGGCACAGGGGCAGGATCCCTCCCTGCCCTGCTGGGAATGCTCTTCCTGCTGCCCCCGGGATCCCACTGGCTCCTTGGCCCAGGACCCTCTGCTGGCTCAGGGACAGCTCGGTGTCCCCCAGGATCCCCCAGATGAGATTTCCCTCATCCATCCCTCTGCCACCCACACCACAGTGACATCAGGCATCCCCAGGACACTCCAGGAATCATGGAAGAACCTGGCTGCCCATCTGCTTTTGGCCAACTGGAAGGGCACCAGCTGAATCTCCTCTTCCTCAGAGGCCACAAAAGCATCTCTTTTGCTTCACACTTCCCTCTATCCAGCTGCCAAATTTCCTCCTGCTTGTGGAAAAGTAATTAATTTGGAGAATACGAACTTCCCTTCAAATCTAGATGAAATTGGTAATTTGGTTCAGGAATTATTCTGAATTATCCTGACAGGTGGGTGGACACTGCACCCAACACAGTGCTGTTTCCATAGGAAACAAGTCTGAAAGCAGAAGTGTAATGAGAATATTAGAAAAGAACAGAGGTCCTCAAGTCTTAGGAGAGTTAATTATTATCTCACACCTGCTGGAGAAATAATTACTGATGGGCTAATTTTGACCAGGCACCTGGGCAGGACTGGTGATGGAAGCACTGTGGGATTGTGATCCTGCAGGGCAGGGCAGGAGCACTTCCACAGGATCCATGGCTCTGGATCACAGGGCTCTCTGCCAAGTGCAACCAGCCCGGTCCAACCTGTAAATAAAGCACTCATAAAAAGAACTTGAATTTCTGAATTCCTGTTTGGTTTTTTTTTTCCCCAGGCTGCTTTTGGGATTTAAAGTTGATGAGAAATGCTACGCTGAGATTTTTGGGGGTGTCTGAGTGATCCATGTGGTTTCCTTCCAACTCAGGACCTATGAAGAAATCATTTTGCTTGGTTGGTTTTGGGGATTGCAGTGATCCTGGAAAATCTACACTAACACTCCTTTCCCTGGATTCAGCCAGAAAGATTCTGGAAATGTGTTATTAACCACAACTGTGAAACAAACCCTTCTTTCCTAAACCTTTTTCAAACGATAATTCTACAGCATTTCTTATAATGTAGAGTAGGAAAGAGAACCATGTCCAGTTTGGGAACTGTACTTTTCTCTTTAACCACACACAGCTGTACTTAACTGTAAATAAAATCTCCCCAAGACATGACCAGTCCTTTAATTTTATCATTTCTATAAAAACCAAATCTTTTCTAGAAAGATGGAGAGGGATTAAAGACCAGCTAAATTCATATTGCTGCTATTTATGAAAATGTGCAGTTGTGTCAGGGGAGATTTGGAATCCCAGAATTCTAGAATGATTTATTTTGGAAGAGACTTAAGCCCATCTCATTCCACCCTAGGGACAGGGACACCTTCCACTATTCCAGGTTGCTCCAAGCCCCATCCAACCTGGCCTTGGACACTTCTAAATATGCTTTATTGTTACAATTTTGGGGGCAATAAAATCTAATAAATCATATGAGCACAGGTAAGTGCAAAGGTGCAGTTACCACAGCTGGGTGGGTGCAGCTTTTCCAAGTTCCAGACCTTCTTTTGCTGATTGTTTGTAAAAACTTGTCTAAAAAAGGGCAGTGTCTTGATATTTGGGATATCTTGGTACCTGGGGAGTCACTCACTGACTGTTACGGGTTCCACTGAAGTGATAGTTTGGCCTTGAATCCTTCCTGAGGAAGCTTCCTGCTTTGGCATGAAGGGAAAGGGAGTGAATTGGCCAATTCACATCCAGCCATCTCCCCGAATTCCATAAACTGGCACTGGCGAAGTTTCTCATGGGCTGGATTTGTGCTGCAGTAGCTGAGGCTGAGCCTGTCACCTGCAGCTGGCTCAGCTGAGTGCCCAAGCACATCTTTGCTGCTGAGCCTGCACCAGGTTTCCCTGCAGATCCCTACGGATGCAGTGATTCCTTTGGGAACCAGGTAGAGCTTACCAGGACGTTGCGAATCCTTTATTCCTCTGCTTCTCAGCTTCCCCTAGCAACCCAACCCCCCATTTTCCCTGCTAAATTTCTTTCTTTTCTTAGGGGCAAATATTCCTCCCTTCCAACCCAAACCATTCCATGACTCCTGTGTTATTTCCCATGGAGGCTGAACCAGCAGCACTCAGATGAATGTTTGTCACAATATAGGAGTAAATAATTTCCAAACCCTTTCCTCTAAATCCCTAAAAGGCAAATCATGCAGGGAAGGAAGCACAGGATTCAAGGTGACATGTCCTGCAGCAACTGGAGGTGGGGGAATTTCACTGCCTAAACCTCGGCAGCTCTGATGTCTATTCCTTTTACCCTCTTTTCCTTTTACAATTATGTGTTGAGAACTTTGTTGGGAAGGCTGGAAAGCTGTGTCAGGACCAGAACAGCAGCTCAAATCGCTGTGACTTCCAAATTTGTGGAGCACTTTGCCCCCCAGTACCCCAACCTCATCAGGGACAGGGAGGTCTTCAGCTGCCTTCCCCTCCCAGCAGAGTGGTAATGCTGCCAGTGGTAATGGGTGATGAGAAGGGGTCGCGTGTCGGCAGCACTCACACAACTGACGCTGGGGATGTTGGCAGGCAACAGCATCAGCTGCTTCATCATCAGTCCCTGCCTCATCTCTCACAACACAACCCTTCATACTACCCACATAACACTTGCTCCTGCCCGCACCACGATTGGTCAACTTAGCTGTCCCACCCAGGGCCACAGCTGAAACTAATTCAGATGGAGGCTGCACAGCTGAAACCCATCTAAGCTGAGGTTATGTTTTCCCAAAATTCCCCCCCTTTTTTTCAGTTACAAACATTTTGTGCAATTTCCACTAATTCTTTTAAATTATACAATATGTACTATTGAGATTTTCACAACTCTGTGTCCTATACAATACATACTAACTTACAACTCCGTATTCTTTTACAATTCTATATTCTTAAACAATTACTTATAACAACTCTTGGAAATTTGCACAACTCATTACCGCTCACCCTGGCGTGGCCGCCTCTGTGCTGCCGCTGCCTTTTTTGTAGTATTCATAATAGAATGTTCAAAATGGATTTTTCTTCCAATATTTGAGTCCCCATATTTACTTGAGTGCTCACACCCGGCCCCCATATTTCCGTTCCCAGCCGCTCACCTGAGGGCAAAGTGTCTCCTCCTGCTTTCACAGACCATCCAGACTTTAGGCTCGGACCACATTTTTTTGCTAGGCTGGGCTCCACTGCTGGCTGCTGTCCCCCACAGTCCCAGACCCTCTACAATGGGGTCGCCAGTCAACCATGAACTCACGACTGCTCTCTTCCACAATCTCAACCTCATCATGTTGAGGTCACCATTTGTCAGTAGCACTCACATGACCAACACTGGGGATGTAGGCAGGCCTCAGCAGCAGCAGCATCAACTGCTTCATCATCAGACTCTGCCTCATCTCGCACAACACAACCTTTCATACTACCCACATAACACTTGGTCCTCCCCACACAATGATTGGTCAACTTAGCTGTCCCACCCAGGGCTGAAACCCATCTAAGCTGAGGTTATGTTTTCCCAAAGTCATGCAGAACATCTTTTTTATCCTGGCACAGTTCTCTGTGCAAGACACAGCCGAGAAGCTTTCTGTTTCCATTCAGACAACAAGAGAGGCAGAACGTGATGGTACCTCCGTGCTGAGCAGGAAACTGCACGGCCCGGGCGTCTTTTTGGCAGAAGCAGAGTGCTGCAGCTCTTCGCTGCCGGCACAGCGCTCTCTGCGAGTAGGACACACACGGCTGTTCATTCGCCTCCGAGAGAATGAAAGAGCAACCTGTTCCAAAAGGGGAAGAACAAAGCCGCAGAACATCGTGTCTGTGAGCAGCCTACAGGCTGCGAGAGGAGTGTGGCTGCCACTCTCTTGCCTGCCGGGTTCACATTTAGGAGTCGCTAGGAGGAGGCAGTTCAAGGGCAGCTACTTGTGCAGTTAGCGCTCCTCTCGCAGCCTGTACGCTGCACTGTGCTTGGGAGCGTCATTCTTCACCTTCTGGGAGCTGGACAGGACTGAAGCCCAGTGATGGCAATCCCAGCTTTGCCACTTTCCAGCGAATATGCTGCACACGTGCACAGTGTGCTGTGCACGGTTTTTCCTCAGCCCTAGGCACAGGCGTCTTCTTTCTGCTTCGCGGAGTGCAAGCTATTCTCTGGATTTGATGGGAGCTGCACCTCGTGTGTGTGGGCTGCTCCTGTCACGGCCTCCCTCCTGCCCCCTTGGAGACCGCTCCCATTTTTAACCAGGATTTCCATCTTTCATTTCCCAGTGTGATGTGTTTGATACAGGGCTCGCTGCAGTTCCCATTGGGAGAAGGACTATGGGTGGGCGTCTGTGGAAGGGCACAAGGGCACAAATCCCCTCCAGGCACAGAAGGATGATGGGTGGGGCTGTGTGGAGGGGCAGGAAGGGCACAAATCCCATCCAGGCACACAAGAGCAGGGCTGTTCCACAAGCCTGGAGTGTAATTTGTCATCCTGGCATCTTAATGAACCTGGGCAGCACAAGCGCTGCGTGGCACCCCTCTGTCCCTCCATCCCTGGGCACAGCCCTGCCTCTCCTGCCCTCCCTCAACTTTTGGGATGAAATGAAGGATGAGCTCATGGTTGAGAGCCCTGGGATGGCCACACCCCTTAACAATCCCTCCCACCCCCACTACCCCCTTTTCAAGGTCCATGCCCTGATGTCTCCTCAGAATTCCCATCCTCAGCTCCCACTTAGTTCTGTATTTTCATGCTGCAAGGCAAAAATGTGCAGCAGTAAATTAAACTGCTGGGAGAGACAAATGTTTCTGATTCTTGGGTTGATAATGGGGTAAAGTTTTGAGTTTATCCTTCGTGTTCCTCGTTTAAACTGTGGTGATTAATCAGCACAGACCATTTTGTTTCCCCCCTCTCCCCAGCACTTGCTCTGTGTAATGCTAAATCCAAGCAAAAAGCCTGCTCAATATTTGATATATTTAAAAACTGCACTTTCCTTTTTCATTAAAAGAGCCTCTCACCCGCATTTCTGAGATAACAACTTGGAATAAAGTAGCTCTTTATGAATGCCAAGAGAGCAATGCTGTCTAGGTCTGATGTCTGAAATGTAATAAATTTAAAAAAAAATCGTCTTTCTACCTGGGCAAAATTAATCAGATTAAATAATGACCTTAATACAATTTCCCTTGGTGACCTTTATTGAGGAAAGAAGAAATTCTTCCTCAGATACTAAAAATAACCCCATCAAAGCAGAGTTTCTCTGAACTTTGGTGTTATCATTCTCCCTAAACTCTTGAAGCAAAACTAAACTGTTCTCCAGCATCACAACACTCAGTTCTGCACCGTTCTCTAGAAGCATCCCATCCCCGGATCCCCAAAAATCTCCGCCACAACCTCTGCCTGGATTTCTGTAGCATTCCCAGGAACACCTGCCCTGCTCTCACATTCCACTTTGCTGGGTCCCATGCCCACAATCTTCTGGGAGCAGAGAACACGGTCGGGAGTGGTGTGCACCAAAAAAGGATAATTTTAACTTTGTTGCCCTAAAAAGGTGATGTCTTATATTCTCTAAGCATTTCAGCAGAGCTCTGAAGGTGAAGAGAAAGATTTCAACAGTTTGACACAGGATTTTGTCCTTGCTCTTAGAAGAGCTGCAAAAGAGCCACTGCAGAGACACTTGCCCAAATTGGCTTGGGAATCCAGCACAAACAACTTCCCAGCTGTTTTCTTCTCCAAGCAAAGCTTCCAGAACCTCCTGGAAGCCAAATACTGGTTAAACCCAACAGATCTGTGCAAAGCATGGCAACTCCACAGGGAATTCCACTGCCAGAGGGGGGCGTTAGATGGGATATTGGGAAGGTATTGTTCCCTGGGAGGCTGGGGAGGGGCTGGGATGGAATTCCCAGAGAAGCTGTGGCTGCCCCTGGATTCCTGGCAGTGTCCAAGGCCAGGTTGGAACCACCTTTTGCAGGGTTGTTGCTCTTGCTGGGTGACTCCTGAGAGGATCAATACAATTTGATCCTGTAAAGAGCAACAATCATTGCCAGAAAGAGAAAAAATATTCCACCTGTCCTGGCTGGTGCCACCTCAAAAGCCTCGGTTTTTTCAGCTGCAAGTGAATTACCTAAGTCTGCTCCTTTTTTTGGGATAGTTTTGATCCAGCTCCAGCTCCAGCTCTAGCCTGGGATCAGCTGGGCTCACTCAGTCCCAACAGGGAAACCACTGCCACTCCCTTCTTCCAGAAATAAGGAAAAGAGGCAAAAAATCCTCAGTCCTCTAATGGGCTTCTGAGAGCCAGCTGCCTCCAAAATTCACCTGATAAACTGTACTGTGGTCTGGGCTTGTCAAAGCTTGAGGTTTATCAAAGCTTTGTAATAAATGCGTGTCTTCCTCAGACTATAAACAATGGGAACGTAGCAACGTGGAATCATGGAATGGCTTCCCTTGGAAGGGACCTTGAAGATCATTTCATCCCACCCCTGCCATGGGCAGGGACACCTCCCACTGTCCCAGGCTGCTCCAAGCCCCAGTGTCCAACCTGGCCTTGGACACTGCCAGGGATCCAGGGGCAGCCACAGCTTCTCTGGGCACCCTGTGCCAGGGCCTGCCCACCCTCCCAGGGAACAATTCCTGCCCAATCTCCCATCCATCCCTGCCCTCTGTCATTTTGAAGCCATTCCCTGTGTCCTGTCCCCCCATCCCTTGGAAAGAGTCTCTCTCCATGTTTCCTGTAGCTCCTTCAGGCCCCGGAAGGCCACAGTGAGGTCACTCCAGAGCTTCTCCTCTCCAGGCTGAACAATGCCAGCTCTCCCAGCCTTTCCTCCCAGCAGAGCTGCTCCATCCCTCTGATCATCCTGGAGCCTCCTCTGGGCTCTCTCCAGCAGCTCCAGGTGCTCCCTGTGCTGGGCCCCAGGGCTGGGGCAGCTCTGCAGGTGGGGTCTCACCTGAGCAGAGGGGCAGAATCCCCCCTCCCCTGCTGCCCACGCTGGGGGCTCAGCCCAGGGCACGGGGGGGTTCTGGTTCCCAGCTCTCACCCACAGCACCCCCAGGTCCTTCTCCAGGGCTGCTCCAGCTGCTCATCCCCAGCCTGGATTGAACCCCAGGGATTGCCCGGATCCGGGTGCAGCAGCAGCACCCGGCCTGGTTAAACCCCCTGAGATTCCCATGGGACACTTCTGGAACTTGTCCAGGTCCCCCTGGGTGGCCCCATCCTTCAGAGGAGTTTGAAAGTCACCATTTCTGCTGCAGCATTTGAGGGGTGAGCAAATGTGTGCAGGAAAACAAGAACAATTATCCCCATCCACCAGCTGGAAATTATCCTTAATTTTAACCTTTCCAGTTACACCTGGCATATACTGGAGTAAAATGCTGGAAAATGGAGAAGCCACTTCCCAGCCACTGGGAGCATCACACAGAAGGAACCTGGGGACAACCACCACCGTGGCTGTCATGTACTGGAGACTCCTGTAAATATCAAGCTGTTTTCCCTTGGAATATGAGACACTTCCCAGGAAGAATTTCCATGGCTGTGACAGGCCCAAACCAGCCCATTCCCACTGAGTGTTTTTCCACCATTTGCTAAAAAAAATTTTTTTTTTCCCCCCCAATCACTTGTCCATTTTGCTGACTCTTTTGCAGGTTCTGGAAGGATTCAGGCTGTGATGGGAGGATGCTGAGGGATTGTGCTGGGATGTTTCTGCCAGCAGACAGACACTTGTCACCCACCACAACCACGCCGTCTGTCCCCTCACACCAAATCCTGGCTGCAAGGATTCCCCGCTATTAATACAAAAATATTTACTATTAACATTTTATTTCCCAACAGATCCCAATGGATCTGTGGGGCTTTTTTTATAGTCTTACTTGCAGTAGTAAATACTTAAACAAGGGAGAAAATAGAAATATTTCCATTTCCCACCTTGCTTTCCTTTTCCCCTCTCAGTGGGAGTTACACTGCCCTTCCACAGCACCAGAATTCCTCATTTGGATCTTCCCTGATCTCAAAATGTAGCAGGTGCTGTGCTAAGCCACAAAATCCTGCTTGGAGGAGTGTAGGAATTAAATCAGTGGCAGGAGGGGTAATTATCACCTTGATCCACCAGCCAGTGAGTGCTTCTGGCACCCGGGGGAAGCTGCTCGTGCCTTGGCCTCAGCCTGACAAATTTCGGTGCTTAAATAGCTGTAAATTACATCCCAAGGCACAGATCTGGAATTCTACTCCCTGTATCCAAAGCTGTGCTAATGGCTCACTTCCCAAAGGGAAATAAAAGGAATTTTTTTTTTACTGGATCAATCTGTGAGGTTCCTGCTGTTGGTTCTGGCTGCCAGTGCTTGCTCACAGCCTAAAATCCAGAGTTATTCATGGCATGGCATCCCCAGAAAGCAAAGTTTGGAATTCTGTGTTAATTGATGGGTTTACATCTCCAGAAAATAAAAGAGAAAAAAGTACCCCCCCACACACCCTCACTCCCAAATCTTGGGCACCTAAGAGAGATTTCCCCAAAGTATTCCCAGTTTTGAAAGTTTAGCTAAAACTGAATTAAATTTTAGAAAACTCAGCCCCCCATTGCTGAAAAAAAGTGGGATTTCTGATCTCTCTGCCTTGTGGGAGAAGCTCTGAAGCACCTGGACAGCACAAAGGAGCTGGTGGGGAAGGGATTTCCCTTGGATAAGCATGGACAGCATTACTGACCACCAGTGTCCACCCCAGGATCCTTCCCAGAGCTGCAGCTGCTGTAGTTGCTCTAGAAAAAAGAAACTACTTCTTTTTCCTTCAGAAAATTGGGGGAAAACATTTCCCTAAAAAGCACATGACCCTATTGAATATTAAGGACAGAACTGAGAGACTTTGCAGTAGAAGTGAGGCAGTGAAATAATAACAGTGTCTTAAACAGGATTAAAATATAACATTTTACTCATTATTTCAAAGAATAGATTATTTTTTTTTTTCCTTCTTCCATCAGTCTTATCTGTATGTCCAGCCTCCAGCTAAACTCCAAACAGGTGTTTTTGCTCCAGTCCCAAGTGCAAATATGCCAAGAAAAAGGAGTTGGGGAGAAGAAAGCCCCGGTGGTTTTGTTTTTCCGATGTGTGAGAGGCTACAGTGCATTTCTCATGCCTAAAACCAAGCACCATTGCTGAAAATATTTGGTCAGAAACCTCAGCTTGAGAAGGAGGTATTGGACAGAGGGGTCACATCGACATCACATGCAGACAGCTCCCAAAGACAGACATTCCCAGGGATCTGCTGGAGGAGAACCTGGGCAAAGGGGAAAGCCACACAAGCCACAGCAGCACAAAGTGCTTCCACTGCCAGGGCAGATCTGTCCTCACCCAGAGCTCCTGGGGAGGCCTCAGCTGTGGAACGGGGAGACAATGGTGATGCCAATCCCTTCCTTATTAATTACACACATTCAGCTCTTGGATCTTCCAGTCTTTCCAGAGGAATCCAGGTTGTTCTCACAATTGGTTTGATCTTACACCAAAAATGTTTGCACAACACAACAGGACACTTTTCTCATGTGAACATGGTTCTGCTTTTCTCTTTTGCTGCTTCACATTGGAGAAAGCCACTTTGCTTTGTCTTTTTTGGGTATTGGTGACAATAAACAATGGCATTTCTCAGCTCCCTGTCCAAGTTGGGACACAACACACTCAAAACTTCAAGGTAAAACCAGAAATTGTGACCAGGTTCCCAAATGTATGTCCTGTATTTCACATGTAATAAGTACTAAAAGTTTTGGAAACAACTCTGTGTGTGTGTCCTGAGACCCTTTGCCCTTCCCAGATCTGTCTGTGCACAATAACCTCATAAAATATTCCCTTCCCTGGGTTCCACTTGTCTTTTCAGCAGGTTTGTGTTCAAAGTGATCCAAGTGGAATGGTGATGGCATCGCTTAACCCACCAGCCAGCTGGGCTTGGGAATGGATCCATCCTCTTCCCATTAATTACTCCTTAGTGCCTCCCACTCTCACATAGGCTCATGGATCATCCCACTTTATTCCAGAGGAATACAGCCATAGGATGACAATTACTGATGGAGCATATAAACTGCAGCTAAAGACCGTGGAGAGAAGCAAACAGAACCAATGTGGGGAGAGATGAAAAGCTGAAAAATTGACCGGAGAAGAAAATTGGAACAAGCTAATTTACAAAAGAAAATGAACAAACCACGGCCAGGTAGCTCTGAATAAGATTAATTGCTACACATTGCCTTCCTCTTTGCAATTTTTATCTTATTTCAGCTTCTCTTGCACTTTTCTAAGTGGCAGTGCTGTAATCTCAGGAACTCTGATTCCATAATTCTGCCAGCTGGGCATTGTTTGCATAAATTGCTCTGACTTTGAAACTGGGACTCAAATTTCAGCAGCAGCCGAGGTTTTGCTCCATTGACTTGGATGGGTTTATTCTGAATTTATTACTCTGAGGTCAGAAGGCAGAGTTCTGGTTATAAATCTTGAATGCAAATAGACAATTCCCAAATCTAGACAGTAGAGCCACAAGTACCATACAGAAAAACAAAGCCAGGCAGGTATAGAACTGTCTGGAGGGTTAAACCAAAGGGGGCAGTGCATTTATTAGTAGTTTACTGTTTATTAAACAAGAACTTCAGATCCAAAAAGAACTCATTAATTGAAACCAAGTAGTGTTTAGTGAAATGGGAGCCTGTCAAAACTGGGGAGGCCAATGGATCGGTCCAAATGTGAGTGCAAATTTTTGTATGGGAATTTTGAAGCGTGCCATTTGTCGTGGACAATGGATGCGCACCACACAAACTCCGTACGTCTGCCCCTGGCTGACAATAAAAAGCGCAGTTTATTATAAACCGAAGTAAAAATGAAAATTAAAAAAAAAAAATCAACCAAAATCACAGTTTTGTCATTGGTATGTGGAGGTTGTTCCAAGGGCCCATCCAGAGCTCCTCCTCGTCGGACTGTGTGTGTTCACTGTGCGACTCCAAGGGCTCCTTGACATCCTCATGGTCAACAACCGATTCCTGCTCGTCTGTGCTTTTCAGTTTGGCCGCCCTGGCCTTTGTCACTACATTTTCAGCCCCTACAGTAGAGGAAAAGGAGACACTGCACGGCCTGGAGTTCATTTTGTCACTCGGGGACGGTCCCTTTGACAACGTGTTCAGCGGGACGCTCTCCTCATGCGTCACCGCCAGCTTGTCCAGCTTCTTGAACTGCTTCCCCAGCCTCACCGGGGACGTGACCTTTAAATGGTTGCCGAGGCAGGCGCGGCGGGTGCGGACCACGGAGCCGTTCTGGGCGATGTAGACGTTGCCGTTGCCGTTGGGTTGGGCGCCGGCGCTGCTCAGCCGGTTCCTCTGGCTGGGATCGAGAGCGCTCTCCTCGCCCGTGGAGCTGGTCTCGTACTCCGGGTCCACCACCAGCTTGATCCTCTTCTTTTTGGCCCACTGTTGGATGACAAACAGAAATGTCAGGACAGCCCAGTACTGTTTCTTTATTTCCCTGCCCTTTTTCTACCTGTTCATTAATTAATAATTCACATGGATTTTTATTAATTTTGCACCCTTAGGATGTGCACAGAAACTGGAGGGCTCTGAGGAAGAAGCTACTGTCTAAGTGATATTTTAAGAAACTACTCCAATGTGTAAATTCTAGTAAGGCCTTGGAAGTTTTCTTCCCTTGCATTGTGAATTCTGTGCACTGGGCAGCTCTGCTTTGTGTGCACCACACATCCAGCAGAGAAAATCCCAGGACATACACCAGGGAAATTCTCAGGCACAGTACAGGCAAAATTGGCTGGTTAAAAAAAGCACGGCTCCATGTAAGGCTCTGTAAATGTTCCAGACAGGTGGGACCAGTGGAGATGCTTGGGAAAATGGTGGAGAAACCAGACTTTTAGGTTTATATAACATATATTTTTTTCAACAAAATAATGCAAACAATTTCCACACTGCTGTGACTTTGTAGTAGCAGTGATTCCTCTATGATGAGCACACAACCCCCACTAATTATTTTAATTTATAATTGATCTTTTAAAAATAAATGCCTCCTTGCAGCAGACTGAAATGAGCTATTACCCTTCTTGAATTAATAATCCAAACACTAAGATGCCATCACAGTTAACCCCCACTGCAAAACACACAATGGAACATGAGAAAAGCCAGTTTTTAGAGAAAAAATCATGCAAGGTACAAATAGGTGATTACTCTTCAACTTTTGAGAAGTTACACTTGGTAAAAATTACTTAGACACCCATTTTACTGTTCCTGGCAAAGACAGACAATGTTCTTCACACAGAGATATTCCAGTAGACCTGTTCCTGCCTAGGGAAAGTGGGATTTACTTTAAAACATTGTGTGCAGCTACAATGTTGTGCTGTGTGGGGATGCAAGGGACAGGTGAGTGCTCACGGATCGAGTTCCAAGAGACGTTTGAGTAAAATAAAATAGAATAAAATACAATAAAATAGAATAAAATAGAATAAAATACAATAAAATCGCTGTACTTTGATAGGTGGGAAGGGTAGAGGTTGGGAAATGGAAACAACTTCCTTTCCTGACCCAGCTCACTCGGCCCTCCTGCCTTAGCATTCCTGGCTTGTGCATCACTGGTGTTTGTAACCTGAATCCCGTGATCCAGAAACAGCCCAATCCCAGCTCTCCCAGTTATCCCCTGCCATTTTGCCTAAGTTGTTTTGCTGCAGTTCCACTTGTCCTCCCTGCAAACAGGGCTGGCTTTGAGAACAGAGAACTCACCTGAAGATTAGAAAATGTTTTAACACAGTATTAATGTATAAGATGAAAACATGGATGACTTTAAAATCTTTATGTCTTCCTCCTCATCATTCCTGTTTTCCCTAAATCCCATGTTTCATTGCTCCATAAAAACAAAACTTTCTATATCTGTGACTAAGTATATCTATAGTGTGTGTATGAGTATATATAATTTTTAAATATATATATATATCCACAGGGCTGGAATTAGTTTGGTTTTGCACAGTTCCCTTCCAAGGACAGTGAAATGCTGGATCAACAGGCTTTGCCCTTTCCTTTTTGGCTGTCTCCAGCCCGTGAGTATTGCTTAGGAAAGACCACACAGAAGGCACAGCAAACAAAGCCACTCCTCACTGCAAACCATCACCTACTGTCAGTCCGCTTTAAAAGGAGGTGGAGTCACCCGTGGCTTCCAACTCCGTACTTCCAGTACCCAGGGGCTCATCTGACTGGGACTGGCTGCTTTCCTTTTTCCGTGTTTTCATTCTTTTCCCCTTGGTGTCAGAGCTCTGAGTTCCAGTATCTGGGGACGTGGTGGTTTTCCCGGACGTGGCACTACCTGAGCTTTTTGTCCCCGTGGTACCTTTGGAAGTCGCGCTGATTTCACTGTCTAGGCAAGAAGATTCATTCTTACTGGCAGTGTCCTCCCTGTCACTGTCCTCTGGATCAACCTCCTCTGCGCTTTCCTCCTCACTGTCCTCACCAGGAACAGCTGATTGTCCTCCCTTGCCCTCTCCAGCAGCAGCATTTGCATTGGCAGTTTTAGAACCCGCCTTGTTTGAGTTATCTGCTGTCTCCTCTGCCTCTTCCTCTTCTTCTGACACCTCTTCTATGGTGTCCTCTATTTCCACGCTGGCAGAGGAGGTTTTGCTCTTGTAGCTGGATCCCGAGGTTTTCCTGTAGCTCGTGTCCCTGTCACTACCTGAGGCGGTGGAGCTCACGGATTTCTGGCTGGAGCGTTTGCCACGGGAGCTGCCTGCCCTTCTTTTTACACTGGACATTTCCGTGCTTCTCCTGCTGCTGGACTCACTGCTCCTGCTGTAGGAGCTCCGTGTGGACGAGCTTTTGGACAGGCTGCCATCCTCATCGCTCTCAGAGTCCTCCTCATCATCATCCTCTTGCGACGAATCCTCCTCCGACTCACTGCTGGAGCTGGATTCGGAGTCATCATCAGAATCCCCCAAATCCTCAGTTTCCTCATCCGAGTCCACGGTGCTTTCCGTGGCCTCATCCTGATCCAGGGTTATTTTCAAGTAGTCTTTGTGTTCCGACTCGGAGCCAGAGCTGCTGCTCTTCTCAGAGGACTCATCCGAGGTGCGCCTCCTCCTCCTCTTCCTCCTCCTCTCGTAGTCACTGTCCTCCTGCTCACTCTCTGCCGTGATGCTGATTGAAACTCCCGACTTGGCTTCATCCCCTTCCTCTCCACGCGCTAAATCCTTGCCAAGGCCCTCCTGGAATTTCCTGGAGACGCTGATGCGCTTCAACACGTGGTTTAGTTTTCTCATGGAGGGCCTGTCATCCGTGGATTTCTGGAAGTAGCTTCCCCTGATCATCATGGGTTTGTCCCTGTCCGCTTGGCGGGCCGACAGCAGCTTGGCATAGCTGGAGTCTTTCCTACTTTTCACTTTCTGTAGGATCATTGGGAATATCTTTGCTTTCTTCCACCGGGAACGGGCAGACTCAGCTCTTCCTACAGTTTTATGGGCACTGACTGCCACACGACTTAAATGCATCATTCCCTTTAGCCTCCTTTTTCCCTGGCTGCTCCTAAATCCTCTTCCAGGACCACAGCTGAGGTCCATCCCAACACCTAAAGGTCTCCCTTCCATTTGAGGCCCTGCTGCCTGGCTTATACCTCTGCTGGGAGGGCCTGTGACTGGACTCATGCCCTGTAAATTATGAAAATTAATTGATTACCACTTGAAAGAGAGTTATTGTGAAAACCTGTATCTGCACATAGGGTAGGAGCAGATGCAACATTTATTTCCTGTGATCAAAATGAACTTATCTGTTTTAAAATAGATTTCGTAACAAATTTATGGAGAAAGTTTTGGAATTTTAGACTTTTAGAGAGTTGTGGAATAGGCTGGAAGTACACAACTACCTTACTGTGCAATGGGGAAAACTGAAATGTTCTCTCTTCTCATTTAATAATGTATTAAGATCTGGCATTTATGAAAATTGGACTTTTTTCCAAAAGAAACATTTACATCGACTTTCCTCAGATTGCCACTGACATTTAAAAATTGTTTTAGGTTTCATTGTGAACTTTATGACAAATGAGTTTAGGTACTGCTTTTCTCAATGAAAAGTCAGAGGAATATCAGTAATAGACTCATAGAGTCACAGAATGGTTTGGGCTGGAAGGGACCTCAAAGCCCATCTGGTGGCACTCCCTGCCATGGGCAGGGACACCTCCCACTGTCCCAGGCTGCTCCAAGCCCCAGTGTCCAAACTGGCCTTGGACACTGCCAGGGATCCAGGGGCAGCCACAGCTTCTCTGGGCACTCTGTCCCAGGGCCTTCCCGCTCTCACAGGCAACAATTTTTTCCCAACAGCCAACCTAAATTTCCTCTTTCACTCTGAAGCCATTCCGCGTTGTCCTGTCACCCCAGTTACTGCTGAAGAAACCTCTATCTTCTTTGTAGGCCCCTTCCAATACTGGCAGTTTTCCTCATTTGGTAATGATATAAAATGGAATTACCTAAGTCTAAGTGGATTTTTCTTTGAACTAAAAACAAATGTGGGCACTAACAGAAACTCGGCAATTCCTTTCTGTGCCTAGAAAACAAAAGGAATTTTATGCTGACAAACTTTACGGGCAGCCAGAAGGGCCAACGACGCTTAACAATGATCTATAAAAAACCTAATTCTAATCAATTCCAGCATACACTTGATGAGGTTTGGTGGCCCTTCAAGCTGTTGCAGGGACAGAGGGAGTCCTCCAGAATCTCTCACCTCCTCTGTTGCTGGCCCATGGGGACTGTAGTAGTAGCCACCGTCACTCTCCACCACGACCTCGCCGTACTCGTCGTACATCCCCGACGGGGACAGCAGGCGCCGGCGGCTCCCGTACTGCGGCAGCTCGTACCTGCCAGCGACACCACAGCTCCTCAGCATGGGCCCCAATGTGCTCACACCTCTCACCACACAGCAGTCACTGCGCATGTTCATATCCAGAGGGATGGGAACGGCTTTCCTCGTGTTTCCCTCACCCTTTTTTCCTTAGCGGCAACCAAATCCCAACCCTGCTTCTGTTCCAACAACCACAAGCCCTTTAGGGCGACCTGGATTTTGAGGTCTCTTGGATCAGTCAAAACCTCTGAAGTGCATCCAACTTCCTTCAATCCACCTGATTTTTTTTTTTGATCTTGTGTAATAATCATGGAATAAAAGAGCAGTTCCCTGGGATCATTCCTAGAGAATGGCAGCAGTAATTCCAGAAGAGCCTAGAGTCCAATGGGCTTTATCAGAATAAGGCAGGATGGTGGTTTTTGAGGGAAATTTAAAAAGTCACAAGGCAGTAGGGCATTTCTTGAGGGCAATTTTAAAGGCCACGAGGCAGGATGGAGCTTTTGAGGAAAGTTTAGAAGGCCACAAGGCAGGAGGGTGTTTTTTGAGGGAAACCTGAAAGCTACAAGGCAGTATGGTGTGTTTTGAGGGAAATTTAGAAGGCCACAAGGCAGGATGGGTTTTTTTGAGGGAAATTTAAAAGGTCAGAAGGCAGGATGGGTTTTTTGAGGGAAATTTAAAAGGCCGTGAGGCAGGGCGGGTTTTTTTGAGGGAAATTTAAAAGGCCATGAGGCAGGATGGGTTTTTTGAGGGAAATTTAAAATCCCACAGGGTAAAACGGCATTTTTGAGGAAAATTTAAAAGCCCACAAGGTAGGATGGTGTTTTTTGAGGGAAATTTAAAAGGCCACAAGGCATGATGGCATTTTTCGAGGGAAATTCAATAGACCACAAGGCAGGATGGCATTTTTTGAGGGAAATTTAAAAGGTCACAAGGTAGGAAGGTGTTTTATGAGGAATAATCAAAGACCACAAGGAAGGATAGTGTTTTTCAGGGAAATTTAAAAGGCCACAAGGCAGGATGGGTTTTTTTGAGGGAAATTTAAAAGCCTACAAGGCAGGAGGGGATTCTTTTAGGGAAATTTAAAAGGTCAGCGGCTGTCTGGGAACTCGGAGAAGAAACTGAACTCAGGACGGGAGGAGGTAATGGAAATTAATCTCCCAGACAGCAGAAATACACACACAAGGGATGTGAATCCAGCATGAGGGACAGGATGTGCACCCTGCCAGTGGAATAATGACATTCCTAAAGGAGCAGGGAGTTATCAAACACCCCCTTAACCTCTGAAAAGAGTTTTGTTGTCAGTTCACGCCTTTGTGGACACAAAGATTAAAGTAATCCTGAGGTGAAGGGAAGTCCCAGGATTAACTGCTGGAGTAATAAACATCACCAGCCTGGAAAAACAGCACTTTGAGAAATAAAGAAGAAAAATGGAATTATACCCATGCTCATAACTGTAGTAATCCTGGCCGTAGTATTCCTGCCCTGGATCAATTCCAGACTCCATACTTAACTCCTGGAAAAGAGAAACACCGGTTGAATGCAAACAACATGAAAAAGGCCCAAATGTAATTACTGATATTATTATTCCTTATGATGTAATTACTTCTTCCGACTGCAGGAATGATCCCCATCCTGTAGCATAAAAATACCAACATCTCACATTTGCTCTTATTGCCTATTCTGGAAGTAATTTTGGGGCGAAAAGGTTGGAAATACAAAGGTTTGCAATTGCACTGCTCAGCAAGGTGCTAAAGCTTCCAGCACCAACTGCTCAGCTCAGCTCCAGCTGCAATAATGCATCAGCAGCTGACTGACACCTGGAAAACATAAGATTGCAGTTGGAGAGCAATGGAATCATTCTGTCTGGAAATCTGGAACTGTGGGATGAAGCCCTTGGGAGCCACTGAAAGATGCTCATGGGGAAAATCACAGATCCCAGCGCGGTTTGGAAGAGATCTCAAAGCCTATCCAGTCCCACCTTCCACTATCCCAGGGTGCTCTAAGCCCCGTCCAACCTGGCCTTGAAAGTACCAAGATGCAGTAAATTTAAGGCATTTAATTAAAATAACATAACTGTGCTTACAATGCCAGAACTTTGGTTTTTATCTAAGAGCTAGGGGGAAAAATCACCTGAGACAGACAAATTTTTTTAGAAAATGATGTAAAAGCCATTTTAAAACTTATAGAATAATTAAGAAATGAAAAATAGTGGTACCTCTGGTCTGAGAAGAGAAGGTCTCAGCAACTGCTGTTGCTACAAAAGAAAATGAGAAAGAGGTTAATTAGGCAGCAGCAATTAAAGTGCAGGTGATTGGTGTCTAAGATTAGAAATAAATGCTGAAACCACAGGTCCTTTGGAGTTTTTTTAAGGCAGGCAGCTGGATACTTCCATACCCTGTGAGAACACTGAGCACCTGATGCAGTAAAATCCCTTTATAGCCCACCATTTCTTTTGTCTAAATAGAAAATCAACCTCCCAGTTTTTGTGGTGATTATCTGACATATTTAACTCAAGAACTTCTAACAGGGGCCAACATAACTAAATTCTCTGTCTGAATTAAGAGACACAAACCAGCTCTGCAAAGGGAGGAAAAAAATCACTAAATGTCAACCTTTAGGATAGAAATGTATTTTTGAGAACTTTCCAATTATTAAGTGAGATTGTTCTGAAGGAAACTCTTCTCCCTGTTATTCATAGCTGGACAAAATGGTGCTGCAGGAGCAACAGACCTCACAGAGATGCAGGGAAGGTCCGTGGAGCCTCATCCCTGCCTGGCAGGTGATTGGGTGTGACACTGGAAAACACAGCAGGCGTGGAGGGAATTTCCTGGGAAGCTGCTTTTGGCAGCTGGTTAAGCAGCAATCCCTGAGCCTGGGGATCTCACTCGTGCCACTATGGATCTCTCAGCCCCCAGGGGATCTAGGCCTCCTAAACTTCTTGAATCACTTTCAATTTCTGGTCTCTAAAGCACTCAGTACCCAGGAGTTTCACAACACACAATCCCAGAGTGGTTTGGGTTGGAAGGGACCTCAAAATCCACCCAGTGCCACCCCTGCCATGGACAGGGACACCTTCCACTGTCCCAGGCTGCTCCCAGCCCCAATGTCCAACCCGGCCTTGGACACTGCCAGGGATCCAGGGGCAGCCACAGCTTCTCTGGGCACCCTGGGCCAGGGCCTGCCCACCCTCCCAGGGAACAATTCCTTCCCAATATCCCACCTGAATTTTCCCTGTGTCTGTTTGAAGTCATTCCCCTTGTCCTGGTGATGCCAAGAGGATTTTTTGCTTTTTCTTTTCTATACCTTTTACACAGTTCTGTGTATCCACAAGTATTAGCATGCATACTTGTAATTCTTTAAGTCTGCTACCTTAGCATAATTCCAAGGTCCTGTAGAGCTAGGAGACCAAACATCCTACTGTCTTGAGGAGCCATGGCTCCTGCAGTAGAACATGTTCTGTGAACTAGAGGTTAGGTCATCCAAACCTGCTTACTGGGCCTCTTTAGTAGACATGCTGATGTACAAAGGCTATAAAATACACACCGATCGACGGTGGGGGTGCATGCATGGTGGGCATTGTGACACATTCCGCCTCGGCGAAGTGGTGCCTCGGATGGGATCCTGTTAAAATACCGAGGTAAACAACCCTCAACCCTCTAACCTCCAACTGTGTCTGGTTTTCATTCCTAAGACCAGGAAAAAGGCATCCCTGTCACTCCAGTTCCTGTTGCAGGGTCCCTCTCCAGCTTCCCTGGAGCCCCTTCAGACCCTGGAAGGTGCTGTGAGGTCTCCTCACACCCTTCTCTTCTCCAGGCTGAACAGCCCCAGCTCTCCCAGCCTGGCTCCTTAGGGAAGATGCCCCAGACCCCTCAGCAACTCCATGGCCTCCTCCAGTCCTGCTCCAACAGTTCCATGTCCATCTTATTTTGGGAGCACCAGAACTGTGCACAGAATTCCAGGTGGAGTCTCACAAGAGCAGAGGAGAAGGGGAGAAGCCCCCACTCCCCTGCTGCCCACACTCTTGGGCTGCATGGGAAAAGCACATTGGTGTAATTAATATTTTAAAGAGAACTGGGCACCAGCCTTACCTCTTGCTGTGCATATCCTCGCCTAGAAGTCAGGAAAAGAAAATAAATAAATTAGTATAATGCTGTGAGCCTGCACTAAGATGCACATTGCCTTTCTCATTGGGGATGGGTGAAAAGAGAATGTAATTAGAAATATAATTGGCATGGAAAGAAATACCTATCTCTAATACCAAATATGTTTTTCTTTGGGTTTGCTCTGGACACAGGCATGGAGGAGCTCTGGGATCTTTTCTTGCTTTACATTGTGAATGGATGAGGAGAAATTCCCATCCCCAAGAGCCAGAGAGCCAGTGCATCCAGAGGGACTCAGCACAGGGAAAGGGGGATTGGCAGAGGCCCTGCCCCATCCCCTCCCTGCTGTGCACCATCCCCAGAAGGCCCCTGTTCCCTCACATGTCTGCTCAAGCAGTGAAAAAACTTCTCTTCCACTCCTGGACTTTCTGTATCCATCAGGAATTGCCCTGGAGCTTGTATTACTAATTTCTTGTACCAACATTATTATTCCAATTACACCTTTCCTAACATTTGTTCAGCAGGGGGGAGTTAAATCCTCCCCCCCCCCCCTTTTTTTTTTTTCTATCTGTGGTTATTTTGCCATGGGCTTTGCACTTCTGATCTTATTGGGAATTTATTGTTGGTTTAATTCATTTTCTCGGAGCTTTTCCTGGGCATGACCAATGCATTTATGTCTATCAGGTTCTCTATTTTCACATTTAGTGCCCGAAAATTGAAATGGTTTTGGCAAAACTAGACAACAACAATTTAGGTCTTCGATTTTTTCTTAAGGATAAGTCTGGATTATTTTTATTATGTTTTTTAAGAAGGAAAGGGTAAATGCTCAAAATTATGTTAGGTTTAACCTAGTACACAGCCAGCAGTCTAGGGGAAGTTTTTAATTACACTAAATAAATAATAAAGACCAGAGAAATCCTTTTAATTCTTTAACATCCCCATCTCCAAATCTTCCTATTAATATTCAGCACATGGAACTGATTATCAGCATTGAATTAATGCTGTCACCTATATAATATAAACCTGATGGCCAGCTGAAATGAAGATTTGTCATCCAAAGAGGAACTGTGACTTTTCAAAGCTCCTCTCCAGGAATGCTGGATTTAGTTTCCATATTGCCTACAACAATCTTTGGATAAAGGAGGTCTGAGGAGAAGGAAGCCTATTACTCTTAATTGCACTGTATTGCAGAATAAAAGCATAATATGAGTAATTCTGATTAAATTTGGGATTCAACTTCCATAAAAATAGCACCATGCTGAGATTTGCTGATACTTCTTGAATAGTTTTGTGTGGCCATAATTAGAAGAGAAAAAAAGTCCTGAAAAGACATAAAATACCCATTGACTCAATACAGCACAAGGATCTATTCTGGCACAAAGACAAAGGTCAGGACAACATCATTTGTTTCCAGGAAGGAATTAAAGCTCTCCCCAGAGGGAGGGATTCCTTCTGGGAAATGTTCTCAGCCAGACTTTGCTGCAGTCAGCCAGAGGAAAATCTTCCGTGTGGAACGGGAAGCGAGGCCATGGAGCCTGTGCGGATGTGGGGTAACAGGACAGCCAGAACACAGAGCTGGTGCTTAAGGGGAGAGTCAAAGCCAGAAGGAACTCACATGGACAACATGTGCCGACCTTTCACTGCTGAAAGAGGTTAAAGGGACTGGGATTTGCCTAAAGCAGCATTTCCCCAATTCCTGGCACCCCAGCAGGCATTTGCTCTTCCATAACTTACATCTAAAGCAAAATCATCACAAATCCCAAACACTATGGATACTCCTCAGAGCAGGCAACTACTTATCACTTTACCCTGGCTCCTAAAATGGAGATTTCCTGCAGCTCAGAGATGGAATTGAGAACAAACTGGGAAGGGGGATGAGTAATGATAGCACCATGGTTCAGTTCCAGCTTTGCATGGAAGAGCTCTCCACTGATACCATCTCTGCTCCTGTTCAGGGCTTGTCACTGTCAAGCTGATGATGAAAGGATGAGAAAGACATCCAGGGTCACACAGGACCCCAACTGACCAAATCAGACAACCTGAGAGGGGTAAATTATTAATAAATATGAATTATTACAGATGCTCAGCTTGCTACCAACTCCTATTGGATCTAATCCTTTGTAGCACTGCAGAACTGCAGTACCATGGGATCATGGAGTGGTTTGGGTTGGAAACAACCTTAAAGCTCATCCCCTTCCACCCTCAACCACCTTCCACTATCCCTGGGTGCTCCAAGCCCCGTCCCAGTGGCCTTGGACACTTCCAGGGATCCAGGGGCAGCCACAGCTGCTCTGGGCACCCTGGGCCAGGGCCTCCCCATCCTCACAGGGAACAATTCCTTCCTAATATGTCATCTAAATCTCTCCTCTTTTGGTTTAAAACAATTCCCCCTGCAGTACCCAGACATCTCGATGAACAGAATTTCCCAGGTACAGCTTCCTTTCCAGCCTAATAGAGTAATTTTTTTAACAAAGGCTATTAAAAAAAGCCAGCAGGAGAACAAAGGTTGCATTATATCCACACAAAATTAATCTAATTTTTGCAAAGTTTTCAACTTAATAAAGATTTCCAGAATGAGAAAGTAAATGTTCCTCATCAGTGAAGAGCTGATTGCCATGGCCCCCTCCCAGACTCTTCTGAAATGATGAAATTAAATATTTAAAGTGGAGCTTCTGTATGATGCCCACTCTTGGTGGTTAAGGAACACCCCAAATAATTGTAGCCAAACAAAATCTTTGGAGTTTATGCTGTGAAAGATTAAACACCTCCACTTGTGCTGTGTGACCTTACACACCACCAAACCAGGTCCTATTTGTGTCCTGTTTCACTAGGGATGTAAAGATCTGCACAACAGCTGTTTACAAGCTCTAATGTGGACTTGGGTACTTAAATTTAAATTTCTGTCTTTGGGGTTGAGCCACGTTGAACATGAGCAGCCCAATAATTTTTCATGCTCATCTCTGCCCTCTTCCCACTGTCCCCTCACCAGGAGCGTGGCCAGGACACAGAGGGGAACATTTAAGCCATCTTCCCACTCTGACTCTTCAATCCTAAAAATTCTCTACCTAGTAGGTGCTGATCTTTGGGAATATGATTACAACATTGCAGTTGTGTCACCCTTGGAGAATTTAGAATCAAAAATGTGCACATCTCATAAATGATACAGGTTCTGTTGCAGCAAAAATAGGATGGATAATCCCTCCCCTCATACATTTAGCTACTCCTACACCTACCTTGATCCTACAGCCTATCCCAACAAGGGTTTTAAGTAAAGGAAAATTCTAATAAATCAGCAGAATTTGTGGGATGGAGCTCATGGGGTCTGGCCCTGGGACAAAGAAAGAGGAACTACCTTGAGTAGCTTCCGACTGAAGCATCCACACATGTCCTAACTGCAGACTTCAAAAAAACACAAGAGAAAAGAGAAAAAGCCAAGCACCATGGAAATGTTGAGTCTGATAAAGAATTCGTTACCTTTTTGCTCAGAATTACACCGTTTGATATTGAACTGGCATTTTAGTTTTGCTTCATTAGGTAATATCTGCATTTCCCAATATGGTTTTTCAAAGCTGTCGTATTAAACTTTTTAGATTTTGGCAAAGGACTAAAAGGAAACTTGCAAGTTGAACCAAACATTTAAATGTCCAAACTGCTTTTACTTACCATTTTTTCAAAGGACAAGCTAATTTACTTTATATATACATTTATAATTGACATATTTAATGTAAAGATATGATTTAGATGGCTGTGAGCAAAAAAGCTGGTAAGTAAATCCTCATTATGTGGACTTTTACAAGTACTTGGAAAACCTTCACCTGGTGACACTAATCAGAGTGACTTTATTACAATTTGAGTGAGATGTTTCAGCTCATGACAGACCAGCATGGAAGTTAAAGAGAGACAGCAACAACATGCACATGGAAAATCATAAAAAACAAACAATAAATGCTTTGTACATGAAAGAAATTTACAAAATAAAAACTTTTTCACATGCAGTTACAATATATAAAAAAAATGCAATGGAAGGCAAAGATTGAGAACAGGAGTGGGGACACAGCCACTTTGCTGAGAAACCAAGAGCAAACCCTTCTCCTCACTGGACACAGGAGCTGAGCTGCCAGAAAATGTCAGCAGAGCAGAGCCCACGGAGTAGGGAGATGCAGTGTGGAATTATGGAATGCCTGAGTTGGAAGGGACCTTAAAGCTCATCCCATGGACTGGGCCACCATCCCAGGTTGCTCAAGGCCCATCCAATAACCCAGCTCACCAAAGCTAAGCCTGTTGTTCCCAGGCCTTCTTTGCTTTGACACCCAATATGTGGCAGAATATTCCTTCCAGGTGGGGCATTTTATGGGCAAAGCAAGAGATTCCAATGACAGCTGCAGGAAAATCTTATTGATGTTACCTACAGTGAAGGCTGCTTAAAGAAGTATCGAGCCTGCTGCCATCTATGCTTCATCCTTGGGTAAAAGTGGACAGTTTTCCCCAAGAATTTCCAGTAAAACAGACTAAGAACTGGCAAGATGTAGTTCTGAGAAAACAACTTGGAGGATTATATTTTACATCACACATTTCCAAGCGAACAGGAAAGACAATGTCTCTCCAGTTGGGATCAGGAGTGGGTAAGCCGTGGTGTACAGCAGAGAAAGGCGGCAAAGTCAGGATTTCTAGAGAGTCTGAGGCAGATCTCATGTGCTGCATTAGAGTCCTCCCACTCAAAAAAAGCAGGGAACATCCACCTGAGAGCATTACAGAGCTGTCGACTGGGAGGGGAAGCGTTTCTCCAGCTCCTCCACAACACAGCTCAAGTTCCCGTTCTGCTGAGTATGCTCGGCTGCGGCTTCGGGAGTTGGGAGCTCCGGGCTTGGGGCTGGTTTGAGCTTAGGGACGTGCTTGGGCAGCAGGTGGTTCTTGTCTATTTGGCTGTACATATTGGCCACCGACTTCTCAATGGCGGCCAAATTCTGAATGTTTTTAAGAATTCCTTTGAGCTCCCTGCGGGGAGGAGGCTCTGGCACTGCGGCCGGGGCGGGGGCAGGTGGCTGTTTGGCAGGGGATTTGGAATGCTTGGCAGGGGACAGGAGCTGCATGCTAAGAGGAGACAGAGAGGAAGAAGAAGAGGAAGAAGAAGGAAGAGAAACTGCGGGTGGAGGCAGGGGATGTGGTGGCAGTAGAGGAGGGGATGGAGGTGGTGGTGGCAGTGGAGGTGGCAGCTGTGGAGGTGGGGGTGGGGGAATTTTAGGTGGATCTGGAATGCTTTCTACAACTTCTTTGGTCTGAGGAGCTAGGAAACTTTGGCAAAGTGGTTTCTTTATCCTGGAAGATGGAGGAGTTGGTTTGCGAGTCGGTGGAGGAGAATGTTCTTGAGGGTCGTCGTGGTGAGTGACGATTACAGCGGGGACCACGGCAGCCTCTGCTTCAACTCCTTCAGCACAAGGTGTTGGAGAGGACAGAGGGGAGGAGCGAAGGCAGGGAGAAGCCACCACACTTTGGGGAGACTGCTCTGGCGCGTTCTCTCCCTCCTGGACACCGGCGCTGTGCGTGGGTGAGCGCGCAGATTTCACCTCAGGGGACCTCGCTTGCTTCATTTCCTGCAGCGCCTCAAACTGCCTCGCCTTCTCCTTCACAGTCAGCTTGGGGCCACTGAGCTTTTGGAAGAGTGGACTGCTGACATCGTCACTGCTATCCTGGTTTTCACCTCCTTCCTCCTTGGCTGCGAGTCCCTGCTGCTGCCACTGGATGGGGTCCAGGACAACCGGCCTACCCAGGGACCCCGGCGCGTGTCTCCTGGTCAGGTGAGTGGGCACCGTCCATGCCCGGTGGCTGCCCCCCAAAGAGGCTTCTCTCCAGGCCAGTCTTGAAGGAGAAGGAGTATCTAAAGTATCATTCCTTTTCCGTAGGAGCCCAGCGGCAGCGGGGCTTTGAGGGAGACCTTCCATGTACAACGGGTTTTGGGTCGTTAGCGGGTTCTCATCAGACAAAAAAGTGATGTTACTCGAGGATTTGGGGAGGTTATTGTTCAGGGATCCATTGATATTGGATTGCTTGTGAGCCTCTATAGCACGGGAAGCAAAGCTGCTTATAACTCTCTGTCGGTCTCCTTCTTCTAAGACTGACTTTTTTCCCCTGCTTTGTTGGAAATGGTAGAGAAGAAAAAGACTTGAAAGAAAAGAAGATAATCACATGTGAGGAAACATGCATGGACATAGGTACTTATGAGAGAGAGAAAAAAAAGAACTTATGACGTGAATCAGAGCCATTAAATCACTTCTAGCAAACTACAACCCAGCAGAGGGAGCACATCTACTACTGGGCAAGACATTTACTTTTGCCTCTTCTTTAAGAGGGAAAGAAGAAAAATTAAAACAAGTTGCTGCTTGTTTTAATTTGAAGCTGCATAGCTACTTGGTGAGTTCAAAAATAAATTCACGTCTCATTAAAGAAACCTCTTAGATTTCAAAATTATCAGTTAATATTGTGCCCTATCCACCTAGAAACACAAAATGTACAGAAGTATCAATGTGTGAATGAATTTCGTCTCGTGTGTGTATGAATTTAATCTCTTCACCACGTTGAACCCAATTAAAAGCTCCTGTGGTCGGGTAACATCAAATTTCTCCACCAAAAGTGAGAAGTCTCATTACTTTCCGAACTTCATCTGTCACCTCCCAGTCTCTCATTAACGTCCTACCTCAAATATTTTTAATACCACAACCTTCTGAGCAGATTTGAAAATAAACAGCATTTTAAAATTAATAGCCCCAAACTGCCTGCTGGAAAAGTGCCCTTGTAGGCCTATTTTAAAAAATGCTCACCTCAGGCTGAAACAAAATTCATTTTTCTCTCAAACTGTGAGAAATTTAAGATTTGGGCCTGTGTCAGGCACAAAGTACAGAATGAGTAGTAATCTTATCTATCTGCATGAATCAAAATGTCATTTAAAACTGCTTTTAATGACATGGAGCTGTCCAGCATTTTCACATAAGTCCTGAGTTAAAAATTCTAAGCCTTGTCTCTACCAAAATTTGAATTTCGATGACGAAATAGGAGAAAAAAATGGAGTTTTCCATGATTCTGTGAATGTTGGAAGATAAAGTTTTAGACCTCTTGGTCACATCGTTCCGTGGGTTTTGGTGGTGTTGTTTCAGGTCTCAGAAAATATAACAAAATCCAAATGAATGAAAAATTAACCTCTGGTGGTTAAATGTTCCCTAGCAAAACTGGAAGAGAAATTTAAATACCTAGAAGGAGTTAATTAAGAGATCTTAATTTTCCTCTGGGTTATTTAAGATGTAAAAGTCCCCTGAGGGTTGTATTTAATAACAAACCAGTTTTGTTTCTTGAATTTTCCTGTTTTGATCAGGGGATCATCCAGACAGGGAACCCCTAGCTTCCTAATGGTCCCAGGGAGCCAGGAAGACTGGAATTCCTGCACAGAACCCAGGGATCATTCTCCCATTTGCAAAAAACACCCAGCAGAGCTCCATGAAGTGAATAAACTCTCCCCAGGCACTGCAGTTTGACAGAGCTGAGTGTGCCTAAGGCTTCCTCTGGGCAGAATAGAAATGAATGAAAAATAATTAACTTCACACTAATTAGAGAATTCTAGAAGGGTCTGGATTGGAAAGGACTTTAAAGATGACCTAACTCCAACCCCCTGCCAGGACCTTCCACTGTCCCAGGCTGCTCCAAGCCCCAGTGTCCAACCTGGCCTGGGACACTGCCAGGAATCCAGGGGCAGCCACAGCTTCTCTGGGCACCCTGTGCCAGGGCCTGCCCACCCTCCCAGGGAACAATTCCTGCCCAATATCCCATCCATCCCTGCCCTCTGGCAGTGGGAAGCCATTCCCTGTGTCCTGTCCCTCCAGCCCTTGTCCAAAATCTCTCTCCATGTTTCTTGATGACCCCTTATGGCCCTGCAAGGCCACAGTGAGGTCCCCCCAAAGCTTCTCCTGTCCAGGCTGAACAATGCCAGCTCTCCCAGCCTTTCCTCCCAGCAGAGCTGCTCCATCCCTCTGATCATCCTGGAGCCTCCTCTGGGCTCTCTCCAGCAGCTCCAGGTGCTCCCTGTGCTGGGCCCCAGGGCTATAAAGTAACCCTGAGTTCTGAAGCAGTCGAGTGAGGTCAGCCAAGCACTGCATCTCCTGAGAGGTGAGAGCAGCAGTGACTCTGAACTTGAAGGAGCCCCTCCAGCAGAAGGCTCATGCAAGGTGCCACCACCTTCTGCCACTGGAGCAGATTATTTCAAATGCTCCTCAGCCTCTTCCTCTCTCCACAAGAGGCCTCTGAGAGCTGAGGTGGCCCCACTAGGATTTTCTGTTTGTGTGGAGATGTTTCAGTCTCTGAGGACCAGTGAGTTCAGTTTCTGTGAACTTAGACTCTACAGGCCTTGCACAGAATTGGAATTTAAACCCAAGGAAAGTTTAAATCCAGCCATAAATCCATGAACTCTCAACAAACCTCTGTTCATGCACTCAGAGTTGGTTTGGCTTTTTTTGACCCTTTGGCTTTAGAAATAATGCCCTTCAAGTTCAGCAATCACCCTTCCTCTCTCTACTTCCAAGAAGAGGGATAAAGAAGTACAGAAGTATTGGAACTTCCCAGTAAATGTCTTTCCTGCTCAATGGACAAATAAAATATGAGCTTCACCTTGCAAGGTTGGATGGGAATTGCTGGAAGGAAAATTAACTAATTTCTACCAGCTACAAACATTAAGACAATGAAATAAGCTTACTTACTGATGCCTAAGGATCCAAAGACAGGAAAAAATGAAAACGGTAAGACAAGGCAGATTTAAAGCTAAAGAGCTTTGTTCCATTTCATGTGCTATAAACACCAAAGAAAGCAAACAAGACACTGCAAATGAAAGATGGCAGACTTAGGACGACTAAAACAGGGAATATTGTACTAAAACTCATGGAAAATGGCAATAAAAGAGTTTTCCCAAATAAGAATTTCTTAAGGTATACCTGTGCCCTGCATTGAAATATTTAATGAGGAAGAAAAAGTTGATTTGTAATTATATTTATTGAAGCCTGTTATTTTCCTTCAAATCCTATGGATTTTGATTTATCTTTGAAGGATTTTTGTGTTTAATCAGTTCCTCGGCATGATGGATAAGCCTTGGTTGTATGCAAAGATATCTGAGGGAAAATATTCCAACTACAGCACTTTTTTTGGTGCAACAAAGACTATTTTTTTTGTCCAAATTAACATAAAGCTAAGCCTCAAAGTCAATACTGCAGATCTGGGAACTGGCACCTCTTTGTGCCAGTACTAAACCCAAAAAACCTTTGCAGATAAAACAGAGCACAATGAGGTTTTTTCTGAGTTTAGCATGATGTCATTAATTTCAGTAGAAATTTGGTTTAGTGCAAAAAAAAAAGTGAAATTTTATCCAGCAGGCACCTCCCTGCATAAGGGTACAGATGTGGCTCCCAAACAGAAGTGTTCCCATTCCAAAAAACTTTATTCCACACGTTTTTCCCTTCTTCCTGCCCAAGCATGACTTGACAAAGGCAAAAGGCAAAAATTCAGCCCCAAGGAGAAACTATTCCTGCTCCCAGCATTTTTTAGCTCCCTATTTACCCAGGAAAGCTCAAGCCCTGGAATTATTCCAAACACAGAGACTGCACCCGGTTGTCCAAGAGTTACAGTTCTGTCATGGACATTTTATAAACTCCATCACAGCAGCTAGAAAATTTCAACGTTCTGGGCAAAACAAACCATGACTGGAAACAGAGAAATCCTCGTTTCCACCATCCACTCACTCCCTACCTGCTCCAAATATTATTCAAGCTGGGCTCTTCAGCATTCCTTGGTTTTCAAGTATAAACAGAGATGAGGAAGTGTGGCTAAGCTTATCAACAACACCCCCCTGCATCAGACAAATAATAATTGGCTGGAATATTTTCCTACTGAGAGTTAAATTGTTGTTGGAGTCCATCAACTTCAGGTTTACAGAGGCATGAAACGGGAGGCAGTCTTGCAAGATTATTATTTTATGACCATGTAAGAGGTAAAAGATGCATTTATTGAGCTACCAGGGGTTTCTCTGCTTTGATAGTTCCTTTAATTTCAATATTTAAACAGGTTTATATTTAGAACAAAGAAAAATCTTACAAACAGAACACTTCTTACTATAGGAGTGGGGACTTTGGGGCAGTACTTTTCAGGGTATTATAATTTTGGATGTGTGCAATGGAGAAGAATGAATTTTATTGGATGTGTTTAGTCAACAGCTTTGGAAAATGTGGAATGCTGGTCTGGATGTACCAAGGAATCCAAGCTTGGCAGCAATGACCTGCTGTAGGAACTTGCTCTTAGGAAAACCCTCTGGTGAGATCTTTTTGCCCACTTAAAATCTGTTAAAGATTTCCCCCATGCACTACAAGAAGATTAAATTGGGGTTTTCCCTCCTTCCAGAGTCATCCTATTCCTTTCGTGGGTGACAGAGAGCCCCAAGCAGCTGGGGCATGATGAAAAGCCTTTTGCACAGAGACTGCGTGAAGTGATACCAGAGAATTCCAGAATTGTTTGGGTTGGGAAAGACCTTAAAGATCACCTCATTCTAAGCCCTGCCGTGGGCAGAGACACCTCCCACTATCCCAGGTTGCCCTGGGCAGTGATTTTCTGGGTGGAGCTCAAGGAATACTCACATGGTGCTGTCTCCAAGCTCCTCATAGAGGTTGTTGGCTGCGGCTCCGGAGGGTTTTCCTGCTGGCAGGGCCATCTGGATCCTCGCAGTCTTGGCACACTCAGCCTGTCGCCTTTGGAAGGAGAAACACTCATCAGGAACACCCCAAAGCACGCTCCCAAATAAAGCCAAAATGGGAAGTCTTCTATGTTTTCTCCCTGCGGTTTATAAACATCCCTGGATTTTGTCTTCATCAAAGTAATAACGTGATCATCTTCTGGATTTTTCAGCTCCCTGCTCTGTTTTGGTGGAATCCCAGGGATTCCCAGATCCCAGAATGGTTTGGGTTGGCAAAGACTTTAAATCCCACCCAGTGCCACCCCTGCCATGGGCAGGGACACCTCCCACTGTCCCAGGCTGCTCCAAGCCCCAATGTCCAGCCTGGCCTTGGGCACTGCCAGGGATCCAGGGGCAGCCACAGCTTCTCTGGGCACCCTGTGCCAGGGCCTGCCCACCCTCCCAGGGAACAATTCCTTCCAAGTATCCCATCTAAACCTACTTTCTTTCAGTTTGATGCCACTCCCCCTTGTCCACTCACAACTCCTTTTTCTTAATGGAGTTGGCTGGGAAATTTCTGTTCAATGAATGTTTTTTCCTCAAAAAACTCCTTTTGAAACTTTTTTTTTATAAGGAGTAAAATCACTGTGGAATAAATTTCTGTTCTGTGTCTAGAAAACAGAGCTCCTCATGTGGGGAGCACCCCCAAAGTGATGTGACTGATCCATGCCAATGACACCGAGCAGCCATAAAAATAAATTACTTTTCAACTCATCACACCAAGAGTTCAGGAGCAAGATGGAGTATAGGAATTTAAAAAAAGACCCCTATATTTAATATATTTTGAGAATAAATTTTTTTGGTGTTCCTATGGAAGCTGGACGAAATAAAGCTGGAAATAAATACTTACTCTTTGAATCTGTTTGGTTGCAAAAAAAGAGACAAAAAGGAAGGTTAAATAAATTCTGCTTCCAACAACTGCCCACAACAGTGACTCTAACAGGAGTAATAAACTACAGGCTACTTAATTATTCTACACACCAAATTCCAGAATTAATGACTTGTTTAAAGAGTCAGAACTTGCAGAGCTGAACAGCATTTGGCTGCTGTTTTTGATCCCCTGGAAACAATTCTGCAGTCAGCAGAAACAGGAATTACAGCAGGGAAAGAAAACAAGACAGGAAAACATGAATCTTTCTCCTGTTATTTCTTAAACAGGTGGATTTTTATACGTGTTTTTTTAATATTTATTTTTTACATAATGATATAAATAATGTAAGCATTATTGTATATATTTTCCCATGTTAGCACATTTCAAGAGTGTACAGAAAATATTTTCAACAATGAAAGAGTATTACTTTTGGTTATTATTTAGAAGATGGCATTCTTTTGTGATTAGTAAATAATAAATTATTTATAAGTACCTTACAGGGGTGTGCTTGATACTGGATTTCAAAGGAATCTTTCTTAGATTTATTACTAAAGAAATATTTTAGGAAAAACACTGAGATTCCTTTGGAAAAGGAGTGAAAAAGGCTGGAATGTAAAACCAAACCATAAGGCTCCGGATTTTAATTTAAAATTCCTTTCATTTCCTCTAAAATTCCTTTCATTTTCTTTAGCACTCTTCATAAAAATACAATTTATTCACAATGGGCTGCCATAAATTCCACTCCAAGTCAGATTTCTAGATGGGAAAAGTGGGATTTTTGGATCAAATGAATTTAGGAAGATTCCTGAGAACTCCTAAAAAGAGATTGATGATGTTTGGATAATCTAAAACAGACGCCAAGGAAGAATGGGGCTGTTCCATTTCTTTAAGAAATCTGCAATTCAGATAACAGCCACCAACGAATTGCAGGATGAACCAGCTCATGGAAGCAAATTTTCCATAGAATTTTTGGAGAGGAAGAGCCATTTGGGAATGCTCTGCCATCCCAATGGTGCAGAAATTGGTCAAGCTCTCCAAATTCTTTTAGAAGGCTTTTTCCCTTGACTCAAATTGTGGAAATGGGGATGTGAACATAATCATTAATGAAAGAATAAATCAGTGAATAAATGGATTTATAAGAATATGAATATAATTTATATGTAAATTTACAAATATAATCTTTAATTAGAGAATAAATCTATGAATAAATAAATAAAGAAAAAAATACGAATAGATATGAAATCTTTAAGTCCAAATGCATTGATTTTAAATCTGAGTGGTCCTGAAAATTTTAGTTGAGAGGAACTTGTTGAAGATGTTGATTTGAATTAATTTATCAGCCAATTACTTGAACCCCTTCAGTGTATCAGAGACAAGTGGAAACATCAAGAAATATCTCTGATGCTTGGATAACCCTAAAATGGCACAAAACCAGCTCTCCAAGACACATTTGCAATTAAGAAGCTCAGGAAAAACTATTTTAGGATTTACACAACAACATTGGCATCCTTTAATTTGATTTTTGATTAATTTCTTGAAACAGCACCTATTTCCTGGTTTTTTGGTTTTTTTTTTTTTTTTGGGGGGGGGTAGTATTCAGCTCTGAATCCTCACTTTTGTGTCCAACACCTGGGTTTTGAGCTGGTGTTTTGGCATAAAAATCCTGCACTGTGTCAGGAAGTCCAAGGCGCACTTCCCATGGATTTTCTGTGTTCATGTTCATCACACCAAGCATTGAGCAACCCTTGTGGTGAGAAGGGGATTAAAACCAGAAATTAATTTATATAATAGAAATTAATTTATATCACAGAAATACATTTAATAGAACTATAGATAATACTTACAAAATATTATAGAAATAGGCAATAATAAATAGAAATTAACCTGGTGATGACGGATAATCGTTGCAGCGGCTCTGCTAAGGAATGCAGGATCTCTACTATGATGTTACAACCCCTTGGAGAGGAGGAGGAGGGGGGTACTCACTGCCTGTAGCTGACCATGACGATGAGGATGGCTGGCATGCAGCACAGGATGATGATGACAGCCAGGGCCAGCAGTGCCCCCTCTGTGTAGCCCACGGCCTGCGCCTGCTTCTTCACATTGGCCACCACGTCCGGCGTGCGGATCTCCAGGATTCGCCCGCCCTGGCCCAGGTAGGGCTGGAAGTCCTTGTTGATATCCAGCAGTTTGCCATCCAGGAACCTTCAATGGCACAAAAACACCCCACTATTAGGGCCAAGTTCATGAAGAGAGTTTTAATTATGGCAGGTTAATAATTCAATAAAGTGCATACCACGTCTCTGTGGGCTTTGGAATAGTGGCAATTCCCTGCAATGCCGGTGCCAGGGACAATTCCAATGTACTCAGTGTACTTCCAATGTACACCAGGACACAGTTTAAACACGGAAAAGGAGGGCTGATCTGAGCTTATCCTGATTTCCAGAAGCACAAATTTCTTGGTGTCATCACAAAGGCCTTGCTTTGTGCTTTTCCTTCTCTGCTCTGATCCCGAGGATCAAGCAACCCTTCCTGGACACATCCCTAAGGACCTCTCTGCCTTAAAGATCACCCTGATCTTGCCCAGGGCAGCAGTGGATTCACCAACCCTGGAAGTGTTCAGAAAACCTGTGGATGTGGCAGCTGGGGACATGGGGCAGTGGTGGCATTGGCAGTGCTCGGGGAATGTTGGAATCAGTGACCTCACATGCCTTTTCCACCCTTCAGGATTCTATGATTGATGCTACCCTAAAATCAGGCAGCTTTTAGAGGATTTGCTCAGCACCTTAGGGAAAGCCTTTGGCTGGCTGGACAAAAAATACATTGGCCAAGGCTTTAACTTCTGAAGGAAAATAAAAATCCCTGGATCACTCCAGAAGAGGGGATTGAGTGTCTCACAAGCTGCCCAGCTCTAAAGACCAAAGTAGGTGATCTGTTAGGATGGAGGATTCTAAAGGCTGGGAGCTCTAGGAGAATTCTAGACCCTTACATGTACAGGGCTCTCCTGGAGAAAGATGAGGGGGAAAAAAACCCCAGAGAACGTCAAATAAAAAACAACAAAAAAATTCTGGAAGTACTTTTGTGTATAAACTCGGAATACCTAAAAAGCCGGAGATAGCTTTGATTTCCTTACTCTGATCACGAGACAGAAATTTCACTCCTCAAAGACCATTTCTTCAAGGGAGGTAATTTCTTACAACCGACTTCCCCTCAGATTAATTTGCTGATAAATTCTTGTAGGATTTCTTTCCCCTGGATTTTTTTTTTGTTTGTTTGGTTGGGTTTTTTTGAACTTTGAGAAGAATCCACTCTGCTCTAGGTGTACAGTGGATGAACTGGATCTTGTCACAAGCAGAACAGCTCATCCTGAACGATGAATTTGGGCTGGTTCCATGATACTGAGGGCGAAGAGGCTGCTCACCCCCACCCTCACAAAGGTGCCTGGAAGAACAATTCCCATTCCTGATGTCTTCCACAAACCATTTCCTTCGTACTTGACAAAAAATTCCATTTCCCAACCTAAACGATGACATAAAGTGAATATAAACATTATTTTCCTGCTCACTAGATGTCACTGGTGCAGGTCCCATGTCCTCTGAGCTGGCAAAAGCCTTCCCAGCAGGACAGCATTAAATCCCTAGGTGATTTTAACCATCTCTCTGTTGAAATTCCGCTGGCATTTTCCCGACAAACCCTTTTTAACAGGTCCGTAACTCAGCCGTGAGCGTTTACTCCGTGATGGAACCTGACGTGTTCTGCAGGAGCTTCACACAGTTTATTTTTAACAGGGCGCATTTTCCACTTAATTTATGCAGGAGGAATTTGCTGGATTCAACTAGTTTTTATGCTCCAATAAATCAAAGCCACTTCCCTATAAAAGGAAAGGAAGTTGACCTTTTCAGTCTGGGAAATTATTTGAGTGGCCTCCAAATCTTTTCAGGGTTTGTGGGAGAGGGAGGAAATAGTGAAGTACAGGTACTATTCAGACCCATTTTTGGGGTGTAATCAAACAGATTTGGAGCAAAAATCGGATGAGGAGTTGCTGAGGGAGCTGGGAAAGGGGCTCAGCCTGGAGAAAAGGAGGCTCAGGGGCCCTTGTGGCTCTGCACAACTCCCTGACAGGAGGGGGCAGCCGGGGGGGTCGGGCTCTGCTCCCAGGGCACAGGGACAGGACAAGGGGAAACGGCCTCAGGCTGGGCCAGGGGAGGCTCAGGTTGGACACCAGCAGCAATTTCTCCATGGAAAGGGTGCTCAGGCCTTGGCAGGGGCTGCCCAGGGAGGTTTGGAGTCCCCATTCCTGGAGGTCTTCCATAAAAGTGTGGATGTGAGGACATGGTTTAGTGGTGGGCTTGGAAGTGCTGCGTTAAGGGTTGGACCTGATGAACTCAGAGGTTCTTTCCAACCTAAATGATTCTGCTTTATGAGATTCCTGATTAATAAAAATGTCAGGCAATCAATCCTAACAGTTTTATGGAAGAATATGGATCTCTCGTGTATCAGTCTTGCAAAGTATAGGACAGGGAAGATTCTGCAGATCTTGAGAGACACACGGGTTTTACCCTCTGGCAGTGGCTGGTACATCCATGACTTCTAAATCATGCCTTTGTTTCCAGCCAAACATTTTCCTGGAAATATTGTGGGATTAATATTAGGGATTACGGGAGCCTCACACTTTGGTTCAGTGGGGTTTGCTTCTCGTGGTGACAAATGTGGCTCTGTTCAGCTGCTGCTGGGGTGAGCCGCTGTGTCCATCCTCTTCTCCCCGCTCCAGTTGCTTTGGGTTTGGATCCCTGCCTGTATCCCTGCAGTTCTCCACCTGCTGTTCCACTCCATCCTCAATTCCCCCTGCATTTGACCTTCACAAATAATTGTTTTCAATCAGTGACAGGCTCACAAACAATTCTGTTAAATCAGGGCCGCAGCTCTGTTTTAGAAGCAGAAACACAGCAGGGTGTTCCCAAAAAAGCCCATTCTGGAAAAGCCACAGTTATCTTCCAATACACAATCATTTGGTGGCTGTGTTAAAATCCCAGCTGGCAGAAGTCACTAATTCTGTGCTGTTGGTCCTGAATACACCGTGGAATTGTTGAACACTTGGAAAATCACCTGTGGGAATTTATCTTCCTTATTGCTGATTACATATTTAAAACAGGATGTTCTGTTTCTTTCAGATTTTCTCACCTTTCTCCTGTCATATCCGGTTTATGTAACGATCCTTTCTCCCACTGATCCCTTTTCTGTCAGATCCAGAGCAGATTTCTGGCTGGCAGAAGGGTGGCTGGGACTTGTGGCTTCCCAGTGAGGGGACAACCACTGCCACCCAGTCCTGTGACTGTGGCAGAAGAACCCTGAAGCCACCCCTCTGAAACCAAACTCCCAGGAGGGAGCTTCATCTTCTTAGGAGGTTAAAATCTCTGTAGATTTGGGTAAACCCCAAATCTCCTGAAGTTCTCCCACTTTCCAGCGAAAACTTGGGAACTCCAGCTGCAAAACTCTCTCTCCTTACTCCAGTGAGCTGACACTCACTCACCTCTACCCTAAAGCCAGGGAAGCATTCCCTGGGATTTTGCTGATTTAAATATTTAAAAGGTTTTGAAGAGAAGAAAAAAAAGCCCCTTAAAACGCTGAGTGTGCAGGCACAGGGAGCATTTTAATGAGGTTGCTTCCCAGCTGATCCCTCTTCTCTTCCTTTGGAAAATCTGATTTTTAACCCACCTTAATTCTATTCTGCTCTGGGTACTTCACTGAACACCTGAACATCCCTAAAAAGACATTCCAATATTTTCAGAGGGCACCAAAAGGAAGAGGGACATTTTTTTCTGACTATGAAGAGAGTCTGCAAAGGGAAAAGTTTTTTTTTCCTGAAAGTCAAAGAGCCAACTGCCTCCTTGTTCAGATGACAGCTGATTTTCATATATTGATAGTAGTGGATTTACTGAGAGCTTTCCAAAGGGAGGAGGAAAAGGGTGTCAGAATCTTGAATAAAACTGGGGAAGAATCACAGTGACTCCATTCTGGGAATGACCAATAGTGGACAAGTGACCACAAACTCCCAGAGCATCACTGAGGACTGAAAAGAATGAATGACCATGGGGATACCGAAAACAAATGCCAGGAGAAGCAAGGAGGCTCTATTGCCACTGCCCTGAAAGCTGTTATTGCTATTAATTATATTTTATATAAAATTTTTATATAAAATATTCTTATTTTATATTCCTAGTTCAGAAAAATTATGCTGGAAGACTGGAGAGGGTTCAGAGAAAACTTCAGGTGATTAAAAGAATTAAAACATAGCCCAGAGCAGAACTTCTCAAGAATAAAAATACAGAGGATGATGTGTTCATGAGCCTAGACCTTGGTGGGACCCAGAAATTAAAAGCACCAATGGATGCTTTAATTTAACATCCAAAGTTATAATAAAACTGAGCCTGGACAAATTAAAAATAAAAGACAAAAGGCTTAATTTTTGACAGGGCAGGATTTTGACCCAGCAATAACAACACCCAGGTTGCAGTTGATTGGATTTTGGCTTTGCTGACAAACATGTTCCAGCAGAATTAATCTGGGGAGTCCCCAGGCTTGCTCAGACTGATCCCAGTGATCTCTCCCAGCCTCTAAACTCTGGATATCTGCAAAGCTTTCCTACGCTGTGGTGCATCTGCACTCCACCAGGAGCTTGGGAGAAGCAGCTCCTTTCCAACCTGTCCTAGGGTGACTTTATCCTATATATGTTATCCTATGTACTCCACACATCTGCTTAGCCCAGAAATGAGTCCTGTGACTTTAAACCAGCCAGGGAAGCTGGCCTGGTTTTTGTTTATTGTTTACATTCCTTACTCCATGGGGGCTTCTGAGCTGGAGAGAGAACTTCTTTTTTCCCCTCCGGACTGCAGCAGTTTCTTTGGTTCCTTCTTGGACTTTTTGGGCTTGCTTTTTCATCCAAAAATCCCCCATCTCTGGGGGAGATATTCGGCAGAAGCTGCAGGGAGGTGCCGGAGTGACCCCCTGCCCGGCCCAGACTCCAGGAGAAGCCAAGCCGAGCAGAAACTATAAAATGCACCACCTTGCTCAGGAGAGAAGGTTTTGTTATCTAACATTATTCTTTTCCTAGTTTCAGTGCCTGCGTGCCCCTGTATGTGTTAAACAAGCAGGTTTTTTTCACTTTCCTCCAAGAAATCCCTTTCCAAACCTTGTGTGGGGGAGGGGGCAGAAAGGGGCCTGCATTTCTGGCAGGGGAGACACCCTTTTTGGGAAATTTCCTCCTGAATTTTGTCTCAACCCCATTTCCCTGCCGTGGTTCACAGCCCTTTCCTGCCAGGCTGCTGAGGATGTGCTCAGCACAGGAAGAACCTGGTGGGGTCCTCACTGAGAGAAAAACAAACACCAAGGTATAACATGTGCAAAAAAAATCCCAAAAAAGGGGGTTTTTCTTTAGAAGAAAAGCCTGATCAGCATTTTGAAGAACCTGAGCTCCTGTGTGGAGGTGTACACTGGGTCATGCCCCACTGTCTGTGTTTCACATGAGCTGCAAACAACCTCTACCCTTTCCTTTCCTTTCCTTTCCTTTCCTTTCCTTTCCTTTCCTTTCCTTTCCTTTCCTTTCCTTTCCTTTCC